>WNWU01000007.1:1133549-1197055 GCA_012654045.1 Ptyas mucosa | reverse complement strand
GAAGGAAGGAAGGAAGGAAGGAAGGAAGGAAGGAAGGAAGGAAGGAAACTAAAAGAGAACATTTTGTCCAACTTAGACAAAGAAAGAAAGAAAAGAAAGGAACAGATACAAGAAAAGTGGAAATCAAGGCGAATTATCTGCATGTGGGAGAGATTTGTGGGCTGGATACTCGTTCAGTCATCACCACTCCGCCGGTTCCACGCGTCCGGCGCCTGGGCCATCCAAAGGCATTACCGAGCATCTGGCCGGCGGCACCCAGAACTGAAGAGCCCCGCTTTTAATCTCTGCTCTCCAGCGGCCGCAACTCAGAGGACAGACTGAAATGCGTCCTTCTTAAGTCTATCTCCGCTCCCTTCGAAACCTCCCGGGCTGTTCAGCGCCTTTCGCGCTCCAGATTGTAATCTGCCCAAACCTCTAACAAAGAGCTCTGGAAGAGAAATCAGACAGGCAAAATTGAAGTTCGGGGTGCAGGCCATCGTTTTCCTCTTAACTTTCTCTTCCTGACTTCTCTTTTCTTTTCCATTAATCCTTTTAATCATTGTTTCTTCATTTCACTTCTTTCAAACAACTCCCCCTCCCCCATTGGTCTCATAATTTATTACAGTATATTCCCAGTCATTGCTATAGCATCCCTCTTAATTAACTTAAGAAAAGCTCAAACTCAGGAAAAGAAATCTATATGTGCCTTGAACCGACTTCTTCGAACACATAACAAGCTTCCGAATTTGGCTACAACGCAGCCTCTCTCGGTGGAAGCTCTTGGCCGCTGCAGGGGATTTATTTCCAAGCGGATCTGAACAGAACGCAATCAATATACCTCGAAGAAAGTGGCTGGCCTGTGCGGGACGTCAGTTCTCTTAAATTAATGTCGATTTACTAAACAAGCGAACGGAGCATCTGTCTCTTTTGACTTCGTATAAAAAAAAAGCATTAATTTATAGGCGCATGGAAGGAGCCCAAAACAACTATTTAAAACAGAGGATAATCTCCCCCCCCTCCTTCTTCTAATCCTGCATATTACATTCAAAGGGGACGTAGGCTTTATTGACTTCTATGGATCTTTCAAGTCCTTCGCGGTTAATAACGAGGTGATAATATGAATTTGCCTAGGTGGCTCTTTATGGAAAAGTAAGGAAAGCTCAGGACGTCGGGAGGAAGTGAAGGCCGAATTGCCCTGCAGTCAGGCAAACTGTCACTCCGGAAAGCCGACGGATTCAGATCGAGCAGCCACCTCGCTCGGAGACGAGAAAAGGGCCGCTCGCTGGGTCGGTGTCAGACGAGTGCGAGGTTTTTCCCCCCGCTTCCTCTCCTCTCTCAAAGGGGGTCTGATGGTCCTTCGCTTCGTTGTTTCTGGCCGGGACTTTTTCTCGGAAACTTCGAAGAAGCAGCCGCAGCACTTTGGCGGAGAAATGTCTTAAGAGCTGCGTTTGCCTCGGCAGAGGCGAAGCTGAGGATCCAAGAAGTGCGGAAAAGCAAGTCCCTGTACCCGCATTGCTGCGTTAATAGCCAGGTTAACTAGTGTCGTCTGATTAAACACATTATGGAAACCAACGGCTGCTTTATGCCTTTCGCATCAGGGAAGTCACTCCAAAGTTTAGCGACTAGCAATACAAATCCTAAAATGAAGGTGTTTCATTGAAAAGGAAACGAATCCCGGCTTTTCCTCAACAACCTGATCCGGTGTTGTGGCAAGAAATTCCGCCGCCTTTCGCTTAAATGCAGCGGGGCTGCATACATTCCTGGCGGGTAAACGCTCCTGTGGACAGGGCCGCTCTGCTTCCAAGGAACTATGCTAGGATCTGGGTGTAAATTGACTTAATGCCTCAACCGGAAAATCGGGATCAAGCCAAATGCTTGGATTTAACCGAATTGCCGGTGGGGGCTCCAAATGGCTTCCTTGCGTTTACTACTCTCCTGACAGTCATCTGCCATACTGAGGGCAAGTCAGACTCTCCCAGAAACCAGGGCAAAGTCCTCAGGTGCCTGTAAATAATTAAGATTGCGCTTACCGTCCTTTCCCTCCTTAATGAGACTTAATATCAGGCCACCAGAGGATTCTAAATTTAAACAGGGGCACGTTGCAGGCCAGACTATGGGTGCCATTGACCGTCTTTATATGGGGCATATTTAGCATTTGCTCATTTGCTGCCATAGATGTTTTTTTTTTCATTAAACTCTCCATTTCTACATGAAGATTCCCCTGCATTCACATGTGTGAAAAGACATTTATTTCAGATTGGCTTGTTTGGGCAAAAGAGAGAGACAGTTATAGGGTAAAGTTTATGCATCTTTTCCCCCCCCCCCATTTCAGTCTCAGTCCTAGCCTTCATCTATTTGGTCTTGGGAGAATCATCTGCTCCCCTGGGATTTCAGTAGAAATGAAGGGGCTTTCCTGTGTGCAGTGAGGAACAAAGGCCTGACACACACTGCTTTTCTCCTGTTGAGCCAAATATTTCTCAAATAGGTTACAATGGAGGCATCAGTGGCAGCAGAATGCTTTGAGTTAGATTTAGCCATTATTTAAAATGAATCAGTGAAATAAATGGGACTTTTCCCCAACTTTATTCAGAAAATTCTCTGTGAATAAGATTCAGAATTTGAATGTCATTCATTTATATATAACTTTATTTACGGTCACAGACCAAAATGCAAGCATAACTACAGAAAAACATAGAGAAAGCAACATCACGGATGTCATTCATTTAATTTTGAATGTACTGAATGAGAGGCAGTCTTAATCTAACCCGAATTAACAGCAAGGCTTCTTTTGCTGGCAGAAAACTTGTAGATTACTTGTGCATCTCTAGGAATGCTTACTCAGGAGTAAGTACCACTGTTAGGTATGAGCCCTATCACAGTCCACTTTAAGGTCTGCAGCCATCAGATTTTGTCTCACTTCTGCCTTGGCTGTGACCGCTTGAGGAGTGGGTAGCAGTGAGATCAAGCAGTAGTCTTGAAATAAAACAGGGCCCCCATATTGCAAAATCCAGAGTTGGAGTGGGAAGACCCCTTCTGTTTTGGCTGGATTTTTGTTTGTTTGTTTGTTTGTTTCCCCCCTCCTCTTTCTGATGAACCAGAACCTATACAATTATTTTATGTATTCCTCCCATTCTTTCCCATTTCTTTCCCATTTCTTTCCCATTTTCAGGTCACAGGTAAACTGTAATTTTGCTTTCAGGAATTTTTCTTGAAGCAACAGAGACCAAGAAACTTTTATTCTTTGTACAGTTCTATGATTGTGATCAGGAGAGAATTAAGCCCATATGGCAGAAACAAAAATAAAGTTTTCCAGGATAAGTGTGATCATTTGATCTATTGCTCCCTTTATGTTTGGGGCGGTGTCCTAAATTATTTTAACCTTGCTCTTCTTCCCAAGTGTGGGGGAGGATATTTCACCCACATATTGATCCTACCTCAGGAACAAGGCTAGACATTGCCTAAGTTCAAATTTCTAGTGCATGCATGAAATGAATTTTTTCTTGTTTCTCTGTGTTCAACATTTCACATGCACAAAAACTACATATGAATACTAATTTTTATCAGGACTTTGTTACCTAGTACTTCAGAAAGTTCAAGTCCCACCTTAGCCAGCTAGGTGCATTCTCTCTCAGCCCAACCCATAGAGTTGTAGTTGTGGGGAACAAAGGAGTAAGGTGTGTTGTATAGGCCTTGAATTATTTGTAAAAATAATAAAGGAAGGATATATATACATACTTTAGCCTAATATTACTGTTAGGTCAAACATGTTTTCCTCATGTTTTCTGGCCACACTGGTAGTAACAGTCATAAAGTAGCTTTATGGATGTCTTTTATTGTTAAATAAATAAAAAGTACAAGCATATGCTTAGATTTTTTTAGCAGAAATATAAAAATTAAGAGCTTGAGGTGCTGTTGGAAAGATTTGATTACTTACCAAGGCTAAATGAAGGGACGGCTGATTTCAGGTGGTGATACCGGACAGACCAAAAAGCCTGGGGGGAGCATTAAGATTAAAATCATTTTAGGTCAGCGTTTTGAATAACTGGCTGTTTCCTTAATATCAGACCTGGTTCTCCCCTTTTTAGAGCATACAATTCCTACTTTTATTTTTCTTCCTCTCCCCCCCCCCCACTCCCCCATTTCCTTTTTCCTTTCCTCTTCTTTTGGGGGAGAGGGTATTTTTATTTATTTTTGTATATGAATAACACTGAACAAGCAAGCATCATTTTGTATCAAAGGAATCTTATACAAACCTAGAGGTCTCGTTGGCTGGAATAAGATGACTTGCAAAAATAGACTCATTAAGAAAATTTTCAGGATATTACGGTCCTATAGCAGGATCCCTTCTCATTATACTCCAGATCTTGAGTTCTTTCTGGACCACGGAGAGGTTTACATTTAAGTGACAATAAACGACAATGTAAATGGCTTGTCTCAGCATCAGATATTCTCCCGTCATCTTTGTAAATGTACTAGTAGTAAATAATTTAACCAGTTTTAACTATAGGCATACTTTTATATCAAACATACAATACTATTGTATTCTGGTATATTATTCATTGGTTGGCAGTATATAGATATGCTTACATCACAATATCATATTATAATAATACATCTGAACTGACACAGTCAAACGTCTTCCTTGTTTTACTTTCAGTCCATTTTAATAGATAAGATTTTCCACCAAAACACAGGGCAGGCACGAAGATACTTACAGGAAAACATTGTTAAATACTTGCATTAATCTCTGAATGCTGAGGGGGGTGGGTGGGGGTGGACAGAGACTTTTCCTGGTTTGTTTTAATTGTATTACGGATAGAAACGGCAGCCAATCCTAAAGGAGAAGCTGAACAATTAGCAGCGCGAAGATCAAAAAACGTTTTACGGCTCAAAGCGAAATGCCCCGCCCCGGTCTGTAGTGATTGGCTTAAAGAGCCTCTGACGACATATATTAACCCGAACTACCCTAAAGATGTAGCTGTACATGGAGATCAAGCTGGGAAAATCGACCAGTGCATTGCGCAGCTCCGACTCTGCCATCTAAGCGTTGTGCTCTGTTTCATCCTTTTTCTTCCCTCTTTCGAGACCATCCTTATCACTCTTCTCGGCGGGTCCACGTCGGAGCAGGAAGACCGCCGGATTTCCCCTCCTCCCCCGAAAACGGACTGGCTGGGTTTTGTATTCCCGGGAGAAGAACTAGAACCCAAGAGGAGGAGGCTGGGCTGCTCACACTTTAATCGAAGGAGACGCGATTCCCGTCCAGGCGGCGGGCCTGGGGAGCAGGGCGGCAGAGGGGCGGGAGACGTGGGGAAGTTAGGGGCAAAAAAATGCAGGTGTAAGTAAACAGCCCTTTAACCGCCCGCTTTCTTGCTATTTTGTTCGACAATTTCTCGGAAGACGCTGAGGGAGGACAGCTAATCCCTTCGGGGAGGGGGGGCTGCCTTCCTCACCTTTTCGGCAGCTTCCAAGGTTAAGCCCCCCTCCCGCCCCGTATGAGTGCGGCGGTGGGGACTGATCCTGCCCTCTCGGCGCCCGGGGGACTTGGCAGCGCCTGCCCGATGGCGACGAGCTGGTGCTAAGGCGGGGGTCTTCACGGAGCGGAGATCCAGGGGAGCGGATCCAGGGTGGCGGGCGGCCGGGGAAGGCCGGCGGCGATGAGTTTGGTAGGTGGCTTCCCCCACCACTCGGTGGTCCACCATGACGGCTACCCCTTCGCCGCCGCCGCAGCAGCAGCCGCCGCCGCCGCCGCCGCCAGCCGCTGCAGCCACGAGGAGAACCCCTACTTCCACGGCTGGTTGATTAGCAGCCACCCTTCGGAGATGTCCCCGCCCGACTACAGCATGGCGCTCTCCTACAGCCCCGAGTACGCCAACGGAGCGCCAGGCCTGGAGCACCCCCACCACTACGTGGGCGGCGTGGCTCCCCCTGGTAGTGGCGGCGGGCCGCCGGGCTTGGGGGGCGGCCCCCGGCCGGTCAAACGGCGCGGCACGGCCAACCGCAAGGAGCGGCGCAGGACTCAGAGCATCAACAGCGCCTTCGCCGAGCTGCGCGAGTGCATCCCCAACGTCCCGGCCGACACCAAGCTCTCCAAGATCAAGACGCTGCGTTTGGCCACCAGCTACATCGCCTACCTCATGGACCTCCTGGCCAAGGACGACGCCAACGGCGAGGCCGAGGCCTTCAAGGCTGAGATCAAGAAGACCGACCTCAAGGAGGACAAGAGGAAGAAGGAGCTGGTCAGTGTCTCCCGCGGGCCCGGGAGGGAATGGGGCGAGCAAGGCAAGGCTCACAGGCCACCAGCGCCGAACCCTCTCCGCTTAGACAGGCCCGCTCTCTCCGGACGGGCCGCTGAAAGACGCTGCTCAGAAGCGGAGGGGGCCGCGCTTCTTAACCGCATCCGGCTAAGTCTGCCCTTAATCGATTGAAATTTAGGGACCAACCGGGGAGAGAGGGGGGAAGATAGTGAGTTTCAGCTAATGCAACAAAAGCCCGGCTCGTTTCTTAGGCGTCCCGGATGGATCCAGGGGGAATCTCCTCCAATGCGTTTGGAATGGGGCGGCGAGGCTTGCTTGAGGGCCCTGCCCAGAGAAACAATAGCCTGGTGTCCCCGACCCCAAACCAAGCTCATGGAGCCAAAAGGCGTAGGGAAGAATTTGACCCTGGTCAGGGCTGGCCGTAGGGGATAGAGGCAATGATTTTGGGTTGATTTCCAATAAAATATTCTCAATTTGAAGTAATTTATATTTCAAATTTTGTTTAAATAGTGTATAATGTTTTCTGGAATTCAGAGCCGGGTAAATTGGAGGCCCGTGGATAGGAGAACATGCCCACCCCAAGTATGACTTGCATTCCTGTGGCCGATTGGAAATGGTCCTCGAGATAGTCATATATTAATTCATATATAATAAAACATCCATCTTCCTCTATTCCTAAGGAAGACTTTTTAAAAATGAGAAAGACAGGGAAGATTCCGAGATAGTAGCACTGGCTGGAGCAGCCCTTTCACTTCCCTTCTGACCAGGTTTATGGAGTTGCTGTGTCCATGAGGGGAAGGGGGAAAATATTTCTTTAGATGAAATTGCAACTCATCCTTCAAAATAAACTCCATCCCTTTTAGCCACATTGGTTTCTAGTCTCAAGGCCTTTTAGGACTGCAGACATGAGAAACTAGTCATGGATTCACAAATTGGCTAAAGGAATCCACTAGGATTTTGTAGAAACTGTCTTGGGAGCCAACATCTTTATAAATTTGACCCTGAATGAAATCCTTTGGAATGTTCTCAGCAATGATATGCAGAAGGATCTACCAAAAATTCCTTTAAAAAATCACTGGCTTTAGGAAAAAACTATTTCTCTAATTCTTCTGGCTTTAGCCATCCAATGTTGGAAAAGTTTCCATTCCAGTTTAAATCCAAGTGTTTAGAGTTTGCTCAGATGTGGGTTGGAAAAGATCCTAATTTCAGTTTGAGGATGAAACCATCAGTTTGCAACCCCCCAGTTACCAGTTTCCCATCACAATCCACATTTTGACTTAAAATTGTTAATTGAGGCCCAAGAATATCAGAGTTCTAGCCTAGAATTTCTAGGCATCTCAGGAAAGGAATATAACTTGGCAGAAGGAAGGGAGGATGGGGGACACCTTCTGTTGTTATGCCTACAATAGCAACTGCCTTGCAAACCCAGAGGAATTGGAATAGTTTGACTCTGAATTTCAGGTGGTATTGCAGTTTCAGATTTATATTCCTTCTCCCCCCCTCCCACCCCCATGAGTGCCAATAAGTATTATTTGTCACTGCCTAAACATGCAAACTGCAAAATGTGCAGTTGTGTTATTGAAATTTTCTTCAACCTGGTAACCTCCAGACAGCTACAAATTCAATCATCCTCAACAGAAGGCACAACACAGCTGGCAGGCACCAGCCTGGGGAAACATGTACAATTGGATATTAACTGAAGTCTCCAAAAATTGTACTTGACTCACACTGCTTTGGTGCTTTCTACTGAATTTCTTTCAGAAAATATCCAAGTCTGGCTGCACTTTTGCTACCATTCATACAATAAACTAAATGGTGGTGTTAGAATTAGAATGGGAGCACAACTTTATTTTAAACCAACTACAGCTTAAATAGCTTATAAGAAGCCCTTCCTCTTCTATCAACACTTCTAGCTATTATGTTTCTTGATTTCTTGCAAGCTAAAAGCAGCGGAAAAAGCTTGACTGTAAGCAGGTTTGCCCATGTGATCAATTGACAATCTCTGGTTATTTTCTTTAATATTTTGGGATGCTGTTTATGGAAATAAACGTTGTCAGGCTTTAGGGCATGAAAGTTAAAAGATGCATCCCCAAGCAGACTAGAAGAATTAAGGTTACAAACAAGCCCGACAGTCATTTTAAGTTGTAGCTTGAGAAAGAGTCAAGATAAAGAAATGAATACATTCCAAATTGGAATTTCATTTCAAGCTGGCATGCCAACCCACTGAAATTGATGGAATATGTGCATGTATAAATTTTATAGCAGTTGGAGCATTCAGTGGATTGGGGCCTCAAAATCCACATTCACTTAAAAAAAATTCACTGGAAAAATTAATGGCATTTTGATCCAAATATCTCCCATATAAAATATGTATCCAATTTTGGAGATAAATATATGGAAAGTGATTTAATTTTTGAAGGCTGGAACCTTTTTGAACAGTAAAAAACCTTGTAGAGCTATAGTTAGAATAAAAAATACCAGGCAGTTTAGTATTTGCTCTTTAACTGGCATAGGGTGGAATGTCATGGAAATATATTTCCCTGGACTTGCTATCCTCCCAACGGGGGTGGGGGTGGGGGACCCCTTACCTTAAATTGAGATTGTATCAATATTTGAGGTAGTCCATTTAACAATCATTTAAGATGACCTTTAGCACGTGTGTATCAGAGACATCAATTTTTCTTGCAAATATGGTGCAGACAATACATAGCCCAGTGGCCCAAATGATGAATTTGGGGACTGGATTGTGTGTGTGTGTGTGTGTGTGTGTGTGTGTGTGTGTGTGTGTTTTACAGCAAGTTTACTAGGAGTCTTACTCTGCACAGTCTGTGCATTTCATATCAGTACAGTCGCAAGTACAGTCGCAGGCCATTTGGTTATACGTTTGCAATTAAGACGACCCCATGATCATCAGAAGCAATTTTGTATTTGGGACTTAAATAAAGATATTTTAATAGGTATGCATGTCCATGATTCACCCAGAAAGAAATGTCAAAGTTGTTAAAATCTGGGTTACATTGCAGTGTTTTGTTCTGATTTGTGACCGGGCCGTAAAGCCGAATGGTATCCCATAAGTTCAGAAGGGAGAGTGAGGTTTCTTTGACGCAGTTCCCTTGCTCGGCACGGGCACCAGCCGGCTTTTAAAGTAACCCCAGCACGCAGCTACCAAGAAATAAACGCCTGTTGAAATGATCGGTGCTTGCTTCCCACGTGTGGATAATATCTAGGACTGCAACGTTAATTTGTGTACCTCCGGTGCCTGCGAATAAACAGGCTTGTGAAAAATAAAACACTGAATCTGAATTTCAGGTTTTCTGTTCTGCGGCCGGGTCTGACGGTCAGTCCCGCAGAACATCCCCAAAGGGTACGGATGGGAGGTGGTGATCCAGAAATGAGAGGAAGGATAATGGCTTTGTCTCTCCTCTTCACTCCTTTTCTCAAACAGAACGAGATCTTGAAAAGCACAGTGAGCAGCAGCGACAAGAAAACCAAGGGAAGGACTGGCTGGCCCCAGCACGTTTGGGCTCTGGAGCTCAAGCAGTGAAGGCGAGTGAAAAGAGTGGAGAACTTGCCCTTTCTGGGACTCTGGACCTTCCAAGCGAGGTTGCTGAGCTGAGGACTTTCCTTTCTTGCCCTTGTTTTGGAATCGTAAGGTTTATTTATGTGCAATTTCCCTCCCTTAGTCTTTCTCCTTTAGAAAAAAAAATGTGGATCCTGGAAGAAAAGCATTCCATAGTTCAATGAAATAAATGAAGAGGAAAACTCCGGCGTGGTAAGGAGAAACACGATCTCTCCAAAGGGTGGTTCCCCCTTCCATCGTGATGAATGTTCTGTTGCTTTGTTTGTATAGAACCCAGGGGACAAAAAGAAATCAAAATAAAAAATGAAGGCATTAGTGTGTAATATGAAATGTATACCTTTAATACCTGCTCTGTTTTGAATGATTGTGGGTGATAACTGTAAGGCAGTTGCTTCTCCCCCCTTCCCTCGCCCCTCCCAGGTTTCCTATCTCGGGGTAGGACTTCAGGGTTGTGAGAGTTCCCCCTCCCCTCCCCCGCCCCCGCCCCACAGTGAAGAAAATCGTGTCTAATAGTTCTTTGTTTAATCTGCACTTCAGTCCTAAAGGAAGCAAAGCAAAAAATTAAAATTAAAATTAAGCAAACTACAATCCGTGCTGTTGAATAATTAATATTGCAAGGCCCAAGTGTTGTAATATTTGTTGGCTCGTTGAGTGTATTTTTTAAGTTAAAATAATTACATTTTATAACCTGAAAGGCTTTAAACCCAACCTCAAAATCCTTTTTAAAAAAATCTAGACATTAACCAAAGAGGTTGGTTAAAGTGAACTAAAAATACAATTCAATTACGAAGACAATATATAAAAATCGATCCTGTATATGGTTGGCTGGGAAAATAACATCGAACCCTCTAAGATTCACTGCCGAGTAAAGGTGCTTAAGAACAGCTTGTAGTTGTGTCTGGTTTTTTAAATCAAGGCTTTTATTCGGGAAACGGACGGAGGTTACGTCGGCGGTTTGGAAACTGAAGGGCCAAAAGAAATTCCAAGGGCGGGACATGTTTATTCAATTGTTATGATTTTGAGATTTTGGCTAGGAGCAGGTTTTTCTCAAAGGGACGTTCCTTTGTGATCAAAAGAGAAGACCTCGTAGCGTTTAAGAGTCGCTATGAAAAAAGGAACGGCAGAACCCAGTTTTCCTTTGCTTTCTGGGGAAGAAGAGAGGGATGGGGTCCGATTACTTTTGTACTGTGATTTTTACTGATGGGCTAATAATTTACCGCAGCCTTCGAAAGGTGTTTGTTGTGAAAGAGGGAGGAAACCCAAGACGGAAGCTAATCTGGGTCTGTCTTTCCCACTTATCAGAGGGAGGGTGCCCCCCACGCCGGCTTTGCTGCTTGGCGTGGGCCTTCCAGCTTGCAAGGAGCAGTTTCTGACGGCAAATCACCGGGAGGCTTTGGCTGGGGGAGGCCAACGCAGAGTTAAGCGGGTCGGTTGGCCTGATTACAGAACAATCCAGGCATCTGGAAAATGTGTGAGAGAGCTATTTACCACGAAATGTGAGTGACTTTCTCCTTACTTTGCGATATCTCCGAGCGGACATTTTCCAAAGACCTTTTTATTTTAACTCTACAAAAAAAAATGCTCTGGGAAAAGGCTGGCGAATTAGAACTGGCTTGTTTGAACAGGAGGAGGGAGGAGGGGAGGCTTGCGGGGGGCAGGAGTGGCACTTGGAACCACACCCGGAGAAAAAAGGCGCTGGACTTAGTTGTTACCTCTTCCTCTTAAAAATGACCGGGGCCCTGGGCCTTGCTATATAAAGGCAATTGGTCGGACGCCTTGGGAAGTCGAAGTGTAAGAAATCGCGTTTTGCAGAAACGTTTGGTTTTCCGGCCTCTTTGGGCAAGACAAGAGGCATTACCTACCGATAGAACTCAAATCAGAAGATCAAGCAGAGAAAACGCGCGATCCAGCGACCATAATAACTACCGCTATAAATTTTTCAGGTTGAGGCTGTAAGATCTAACGGCCACAAAACCCGGAAAGGGGGTAGATTAAAATCACTTCCTTGATCTTTGTTAGGGACTAAGTAACCGCAGCTTTTCCCTTTTCTTTTCTCTTGCTCCTTTTTTTGCGTCTGTACCCCCTAGCGAGCATGGAACCACTTCTGCACGTTGGCTCTGCTCCAGATCCAAAGGGAAAGGCATATACCGCTATGTCAGTTATAGTAAAGATACCAATAAATTTTCCAATGTCCTCGATCACTGTTCGCTCCTCTCCTTTTTCAATGGCAGCTGTTTTGCCCCGTTGGCCAGGCCTCGCTGACTACAGGAAGGTTGCGAGGTTAGAACAACCAGCCAGAATGATGTGCCCTCTTCTAGCATTGGGGTCAGACTCCTTGGACTGGCTGGTGCACTTGCTTTCGAGAAAACGCCTTTCTCCTTAAAAAAAAAAAAGAGAAAGAAAAATCACTGCTACTGCAGCTGAAGTTGGATCCCACCGCGCCTCCGCTTCCTTTCCAGGATTTGTCCTGGGCGTTAATTTTCAGGTCACCAAAGTTTTGGGCCAGCCCTTCCCCGCCTGGAGAATTTCTAGTCACCCGGCACAATCGCATGTAATCACTATACGATGATTTCACCAACCTATAAATACAATTCTTCACACTGGACTTTAAAAAAAAAAGACCTTGCTTTCAGTCAGATGACCCGAATTCTGGGCCCGCCGGTACTTTTCTTTTAAAATATTTCCCACTTTAAGGGAAGAAAGATGTTGCTTCCACCTAAGTCACTTCTAATTCTCAGACAATAGGGAGAACTCTAATCTGCGTCTGGTTAATTTATAGAAGTTACTTGAGGAAGCCAGTCTTCTTCTTCTTCTCACGCCAGTGTTCGCAGTTCAGACAAAGCACGAAGGACAATTAGGAAGAAGTTGGGGGTGTTGGAAGTTATTTCCAAGAACTCAGAGAAACAATAAATATTGCGGTCTTTTGGGCGAACTCTATTGTGGATTCAATGTCTATCTTTCTGGAAGTGAACGGTCGCGCATGCGTTCAGGCAACGCTGGAATGATGAAATGAAAGCTGGGAGTGAGAAGGCAGGATCCAGCTCATAGTCCGGAGTTTTCCATGGTGCATTCCAGTTTAAGTTTATTCGGGTATAGTTATTGAGGGAATCATCGTAACGATACTACCTGAGCTGCCCTATACGTTAATCAGAGTTCAGAAGCATATGGTTAAGATATCTATGGATTAAACTAACCAGAACCAACATTTCCTTCTCAGATGGCAACAGCGCAATATGCTTGTAAGCCTTCGTGGATTTCAAAATTCATTTCAGGCAATGAGATTCAAACCCAGGAGCTCAGGATCGAGGGCATAAATAACAAGATACCAGTCAGTAACTGGAAAACTTTCTTTCCTTCACGGCAAAAACGACCCCTAAATTTTGGGTTTTAAAACGGTCTCTTTCGGTCAGCTGGCGGTCCCGGGGAAAGGTGAGGGCGAGCGACGAAGTGTCTAGAGAGGGAGGCGGAGGGAAAGGCTTTTTTTAATTGCTCGGTAATGGGGCTGTTGCTATTTTCTCAGGAGCAATCATTCCTGGAGCTAAATCGCAAGAGCCCTAGACAGGCCGGAGCCGACAAAAATGTAGCTTTTGACGTTAAAAGCTAAATGGGGAAGCGGGGCGGTGGGAAGGTAAATTGATGGCCGATTGGGATGTCAGGAGCCCTGGCCCCAAATCGCTGGATTGGAGCGGCGGGCCTGATAAGAGTACGTGGCCCTTTCGGCCAGCGATTGGCGGGGACCTAGGACGGGTCTGGCAGGGGGAAAAAGAGGCTTCTCGCTCTCCTACCCCCTTCCTCCTCCTTCTCCTTTTTCCCTATCTGCAAAGTTCTCGCGAAGGTCAAGCCTGAACTCTCTCCCTCACTTTTGCGCGCGCGCGCGCAGATCTATTGAACTGCTCTGAGCTGAGCCCCACCGTGGAGCGGGGACTCGCTCTTTTTTTCGCCTTCCGGCTGGGAAAAATGCCTTAAAAAGCTGTGGCGGATATCTCACAAGTAATCGGAGGAGAAAATTAACGAAGAAGGTTGGCGAAAAAGAAGCTAGTGCAACTGTTTAAAAATTTTTTTTTAAAAAAAAAGCCTCCCCACAGAAAAGTCGAAGGGCTTGGACTGTGCAATCTTTTTCGGTGCAATCTCCAAAAGCTCCTGCCCTTGGCTGTTCCGGCTGATGGAGGCAGTACTGGTGCCCGGGACTTTGGGGCTATTTTCTTCTTTCTTAGAAAGGGCTCCGTTTCAAAGGAGGAAAGTTTCCAGTCGGAAATCGAAATCGCTCTGGCTTGAAGCCCTGTACCATCCATTGGGTCTACTTAAGTCCATGGAAGACAACTAGCTTCAAGCCAGTTTTGAGACCGTTCATATCCCGTGGATGATTAGAGATAAACTCTAAATAGGGATCAGTCTGGATTGCAACCCCACAATTTCTATTTTTAAAAAATCCCGACCATAAGCAGCTCACAACACTTAAAAAAACGCCATAAAATATATAAAAGAAAATCCGTAAAAACATTCCTTTTAGATTGAGATAAAGCCAATGTTTTTTCTTCCCTTTTAAAAAGAGCAACATGTCTTGTGGCACCTCGAAGCTGAACAAGCAGGCAAGCTTCCATAGGCTGTACCAAGATTCTTAGTTGCAACAATAAATAAAAAATAAAAACAAATCCATTGCTCCATTTTTCTGGATATTCTATACTGTATATTAAAACTGCAATGACAAAAATGTTTATATATCAGTAAACTGAATGGAATTACTCCTAAATAATAATTGCATAGGACTCTGCTGTCAACCCCTCGCTGCAAGCTGAGCTTGCTTGAGATTACCTTGATGCCAGCGGGACTTACTTTCTAGTAAACTTGCCAAAGAGTTAAAGTTTTAAAGTTCAATAATAGACTGATGCAAGGAGACAGATTTCCAAAGAAATGCATTCTACTGAGGACAACAGACAGATTATAAATGTGAAGTGGGGAGAAGAACTCTAGAAAAGGTTTTTTTAGATTTTTCAGATGTAGCTTTTATATGGGTCTATATATATATTTATAAGGTTCTTTTTCCTAAAGTATTTGGCAGTCTCAATTTAATCTTCAGAAGGGTGTACTTTTTGCTTCTCAGCTATTTACCAATCACCCTTTCCTTTCTCCACTAATCAAGGCTTCCAGAGTAATTCAACCACCCTTACTGATACCACAATCAAAACAGGCTTCATACTTTCTAAAGAATGACTGGTGAAGCTAGCAGACTTAATAAGAAGGGATTTACACTGAGAAAATGGCTGGGGTCTTTCCAAAGCATGGAATGCTTATCGGACTAGGACAGATGGAGTTGGCTTGCTGGTCAACAGAAACTTGTGGGAGTAGTTCCTTCTCACTTGCTTATTTTCAGTTTACACTGCTTAAGAGTTAACCAATTTTGTCAGTTGCAGCCTGGCATTTTGATCCTAAACACATTTGCTTAGAATTAAGTCTCTTTGATTTCAATGGGACTTTACTTACCTAGAACATCTTCCGTCTGGACTGTGTTCTTTTACAGCTTTGCAGGAGTACTGCTGCAAAGTATTTTTATTTCCACTAATTTGGGGTTTTAAGCTTACTTACTAGGAAGTGAATCCTACTGGGATAGGTGAGAAACCTCCCCTTTAGTGGTATTATGGAGAGGAGAAAGGTCAGTTTGCAGATGCCTGAAAACAAGCATTTCCTCTTTATCTGTGGAGGTACTCAGGAACAATGATCTATGTCTACTTCTTAATATAAGTACTTGAAAATAATAATAAGCAACCTCTACTACTGATCGGATCAGTATACACTTAATGCAATTTATTTAAAATGTTCATATGATAACAACATCTATTTTAATTACTACACAGGAAAAAGTGAAATATTCTTATTTTTCATCTGCTGCCCAAAAGTCATCCACCAAAGTTTAAAACAAAATCCAACTTGCTTTTAGAGAGGTTGTGATGGCATCATTCTTTTCCAGCTTTGTATAGTAATTCAAAGCAGGCACTGTACAAGTGTGTGCATATGTGTGAATAATTAGCATTTGAACTAGGATGAAAGTTCTAAGTTTCATATATAGAATCAGTAGAAATTTTACTTTTTTAGACAACTAAACTGAAAATTGGATCTTTGTGTTCATTTCTCCTTCTGTTTGTTATGTAAAAAAAAACAACATATAACATTATTGTTGGAACATAAAAGCTAAACTTTGGAAATTAATAGTGAATTTTCCAATCTTTCTCTTGGCCTTTTCAGTAGTTTTGTGAATTTTCCAGGTTATCCTGATGAAAAAAACTCTTTTTTAGAAGGAAAGTCTGATTAACCATTTTTGTTTATTAAAATTAATGCCAGTAGGAGCCATGATTTAGATTTTTCAGTAGTGATCATTTCAGTATCTGACTTTACTTACCAGGAATTTAACCCCATTGCATTGAAAAGGACTTGTTTCTAGTAGGCATATATCAAAAAGTAGTTATTGTCTTTTTCTGCTTTTGATCTCAGCACTGTTAAGCAGATTCTAAATATGCCTGGGTTGAGAACACTCTCAAGTGTTCATTTCATTGAAATAAATTGCAACCATATGAAAGTTACCATCCTTCCACTTTGCCTATTCAGAAATAAGTTTCGATTAGCTAAGTACAACTTTTTTGGCCCTCCTGTTCAACTGTGTCCCTGTCTCAGAGACAGCTTGGACAAGTCCCTGCACCTTTCTTGACAATGTTTTTCAGAAGTGGTTTACCACTGCCTCTTTCCTTGGCTGAGAGAAGATGACTGGCTCCAGTCAAAATGTTTGGAAAGGGACAAGGTTAAGTTATTTAAAAAAAATATGAGGGAAGCTATCTGAATATTTTCAAGACAATCTTTAAGGAGAACAGCTAAAGTTGAGCATAAAATGCCTGTTTACTTCCAGACAAGAATGTATACAGTAGGAGTACAGTATGTATAGGAGTCATCTTTAATCATGAATCCACCAAATTTATTCTTAGGCAACACATACTGTATGTCCTGATATTTTTATTAAGAGACATCTGGCAGCAATCAATTCTTTCCTTTCCCCTCTCTATCTTGCAATGAGACCCTCTGTGGACCTTCTAACGTCATATCAGACGGCGAGGAGCCATCCTGCTCTGGAGCTGAGTGTAATCACCATGCTATTTTCCAAACACCATCAGCTGAAGTCCAGATCATCAGCTGGAATGCGGATGTAATGAGACGTTTTTCTTGTTCTGTTCTTTTCTTCATGTTCACCCAAACCCCCCATTCCTTAGGTTTTACAGTTGCTGCAATTACATTTCACTTTTTTAAAATGCTATTTGTATCATATTTATTTATAAAAATATTAGTGACACAGGTACAGAAGCAAAAGAACAAGGACCATCTATACTTTCTAGTATTTATTAGTATTTTCACAAATTATTCTAAACTATAATGTGATGTTCTGTGTTTTTGGTTTTGCATTACAGGTGTATAATATTTATGTTCAAAACAAGTCCTATGATGAGTAAGCCATAATTATAAAAATAATTCTAGGCTACAAACCCAAAAGCTTCTTAAACCATCCTTCCCAATGTAGTACTATTCAGACATTTTGACCACAACTCCTATAATCTATCAGGCAGCAGCCATATTGTATGAGTTGATGGCAATTGCAGTCTTGCACATATGAAGAGCACCAAGTTAGGAAAGTTTATACTAGTCGCAACTCCAAAATAGATGTAGTTGAAGCATTTTTATCTCTCTTAAGCCAAGAAGAATTCCTTAAGTGGCTGACAGATAACAAGATAGAAAAGGAATTTGGGGGAGGTAAAGACTTGGCAGACATCTCTTTTGAATGGAAACATCTAGTTTTGTTCATAGTACACTAGAGATTTAAAAAATAGCCCTAGAAATGGGACAAGTTGACAAGGAATGTCAGCATCAATCCTATTTGATAAGGTATTAAGCCTTAATGGAGTGATGTCCAGGAGTGAAAGAAAATGCATGACTTCGGTGATGGCCTTGTCACTGCAATGCAGAACTTCCCCAATCTAGCCTCTAATGCTACCATCTGAAGCACAGACATCATCTCTCATTCTCCATTTATTGGATTCAAATCAATGACATTTGAGTCATATTTCAACATTGGTGGAACCAATGGTGGCACCCAAAGCCAAGTGTTTAACTCTGCTAGCACAGAGTACAGATCAGGAAATGAAACTCAAGGAGACGGATGGAGATGTTTGGCCATGGCAAAATCTTCATCCATCCTGCAATTCACTCAATCTTTTGTTTTGCCAAAGTTGAGCAAAACACTTGCTACTGTTCAACACTTGCTTAAATTCAAACACACACTCAACTATTCTTTATGGCTCTCTTTTAATAAAAACACCCCACCAAATAACAATATATTTTCTCCTAGGCTAAAACACACATATTTTTCAGGATGAAACATTGAATGGATGCCTGGGGCTGCCATCCAAAGTTAGACAAGGGACCCCTAAAGGTGCTTTTTGTTTCAATTTCAGGTTTTTTAACTTAAAATACATTTGATATATGATCCTCTTCAGGTAGCTTAAATGTTCACGTTTGATATGTTCACATTCACTTTATAATACAGATTATAATACATATTGATGTAATGCAGGGATTGAGGAATTGGACTTGGACTAGATTTAGGTTCTGGTCCTACATCACACAAAGGTACCTGAATGTCTGTGGCCTGGACTCTTAGCCTCACTTTCCACAAGTTTAATATGGGAAGGGGGTATGTTTCTGCCACGTGCACTAGTTTGAGTCCCTCCTCCTCAAAGGCAAATAAATAAACACTGAGTGGTCATCTATGTATTAAAGTTGGAAGAACGATTATAAAACTTATTTTCGTATCAAGTAGAATATTTTCAGGCTGTTAAAATGATGACCTGTATTGGCCATTTAATTCCTTATTTCAGACTGACAGAATATGATAGAATATTTGGAAGAAAAATGAATGACACTAATGGGAACTTTTCTAGGTAATCCGATACCTAAAATATAGAAAGAGAAAATTTATGTCCCTTCTCTTAAGAATTACAATAATACCTATTCATCTGATGATATTTCTAAACTTTGTTGTAAGTGTTAAGGTGTAGTGATGCTTGTTTGTCTAAAATAGATATGCAGTTTCCTGCTTGGGTACTGTTTGGAAAATGGGGGAAACAGCCCTCCCCCCATTTTGCACTATTGCAAAGAGAGTTTCAGCTATGTAAGTCTTCTGATGTACTACTAAAAGTAAATAAAAATGAAGTCAATTCATGTCTATGGAGATTCTCAGTCATCCAAGTCATACAGGTAGTTGTCCCAAAGGTGCTTTTGCAAGAGCACCTTTGGGACTGAAGTCAATAGAGTTTTGCAGTTGCATATTCCTAGCACTTCAACAACTATTGGATCACAAATTTTAACTATCATAGGATTTTTTAAATCTGGGATAGCACATAATTTGGCTACAGTTTGACTATGACTTCAATGATAGAGATAGTTAGAGAACAATAGAAGACAATATTTAAAGGTCAGGGTTGAAATGCAGCTCCTTGGTGCTCTCTGAGGTTGCTGGCTTTCTTGAAGATATTTCATTACCAAACTAGGTAATATCATTAATGCTAGTCCTAGTCCTAGTCCTAGCACTGATTATGTTTCCTAGTTTAGTAATGAAACATCTGCAAGAAAATCACCAAGGATGGTAGGTAGGTAGGTAGGTAGGTAGAACAGCTCTCTAAACTTTAACATAGTGTATCATGAAACTCCATGTTCTAATTTTCAGAACAGAGCCCTTGCTATAAAGCATCATATAATAATTCTTTCCCTACTTTCAATGAATTGCAAATGACTTGTCATAGAATAAAGTATAACCAAATCCAGCTTTTCCTAGAAGCACCATGTTTAATATTTAAAAGAAGAAGCGAGCTGAATTTAAATACTAAATGTGTGTGCTTGCAGCTCTTTGTTATATTCTGAACTTTCATGAATTTCAAATGGACTTCTGGCGGACTTTGATTATGCCACCTATCTCTAAAATTGGGATAAGAAAAATTGTTTCTGACACAAGAGATTAAATAGTTGTATTCCTCAGCAGAAAAGTGCGTTGCACCATGCAATCCATCCATATCATTGAACATGGGTTAGTTACATATCATAAAACATTATACTGCTTGAAAACTCTTTTTCCTTTATCAACATTATCTCAGAAGTTAGGTATCTAAATGCCAGCCATACTCTGAAAAGTGGTTGTATGCTTCCCATGCTACCTGGACACAGTTTCCCATGTGAATGAGAGGTCTATTCTGTATGATCAATAGAGTTACATGCTTCCTTCCAGGATTCTGGACTTCAGTTCTGCTAAGGAAAAGATTGGATCTGGCCCTGGAAAACAGGGTGAAGCTCCTTATATGCTCACTCTCCCTCCTTCCTGTCTTCCCTCTCAAAACAGCTGGAGTCCACCATTGCAACCCTAGGCTAATTTTGCAAATAAACTCAATGGAAAATTAAAACGATGTTCCCTTTACTTGGTTATAAAATGAAATGCAGCCCTGCGTGACACAAACCCATAGAATAAGCCATGCAAATTCAAATGAAAGACAGGAGGAAGGAGGATCTGGTTTTCCTAGCCTTAGGTCCCACTGTAGCTGGAAAGCAAATGCATCCAATAGGTCTGGCCTAGCATGCAACCTTCAGAAGAATATCCCCAATCCTCTTTAGTTTAATGTCCAACAAATGAGTTTGTTTGGCTGTAAGACAATGTTGCAGCATTTTACCACTGCTATAGAACAAAGGAACTACTGTATATGCATGCCTCCAAATGTTGCTTAACAGTAACTTGCAACAGGTTTTCTCACTGATACATTAAATATTGAAATTTAAACAACTGTGCAATTTCTATCAATTGGAGAAAACATATGACATCATGGAAAAGCAAAGGCCAACTTCAGAAGTGGGCAAAGCACAGGTACAAAGGAGAATATCTGAGTTTCTTTTTTAATAGTAATTTTATTAAAAATTACAACCACAATGGTAGAAAAACTCTAATGCAAATTCAAAAAAAACAAAAAATGGGAGTTCAGCTAACAAAAAGAAAATACAAAAAAAGGAAAAATTAGAATATAGCAAAGAACAAGAAATATTTAAAAAATTATTTTCCCCTTCATTAAAATATAAATAAATTTTAGTAACTTTTCACCTCACTTAAAATACAACAAACTTTCTATTACTCTCATGTTCCATCTCTTATCTATTAAAAAAAGTCCTTTAAAACCTCATAATTTTTGTCTTGATCAGCAAAAGTCCATTAAGGGTTACTAGAGATAACATATATTTTAACTTGATCAAATAAACCAATTTGACGTTCTCTCCTATTACTTTTAACAATCTTGATCTTTAGTGCTTTCAAATAAGTCCAGGAACTCAAAACATTTTTTCTTTGGTCCCTCTCACAAAATTCTTCACAACTTTAACAAGCCTCCTTTATAAATCCAGTAAAGGCAGATTATCCAAGTCATTCCTTTGCTTTGTTATTTGTATATCCCTTTTAATTATCGAGACATCAGCTAATTTATTTTGTATAACCAGACATAGCATCATTTTCCATATCTTTGTTGTAACCTGTCATTTTTAAATCATTTCAGATCAGTCTCTATCTTCTTTAGTAAAACCTGTTCATTTCCCATAACATCTTTAACTATAGTCTAGACCCCTCTCAGAGATAGGGCAATGGTCATGTCACCGGCTAATCCTTTCGGTTCAGAAGGACCTTCAATGGTGCCTCTGACATGAGTGGGATGAGGGACTTTCTAAAATCATAGTTTTGCTATTTATTCCAGAAAAAAATAAGTCCTTAAGCTTATATTTAAAACTTCTTTCAATAGGGATTGAAGGCTCACCCAGTGCTGTAAAACCTGTTGACCCAAAGCAGTTAACAAGCAATTGCCCCCCTCAAAAAAAAAAGATAAATAGAAAAGGAAGTATGAAAACCCAGTATCCTTAAATGAGCCAACCATAGATTAAGCAAGATAGCTATTCCCCCATCTCCCAGACCCCTAAGCCCATTGGAGACCACTGTCTTGCAGTGGAACACAGGAACAACTATATGGAGCACTTGTGATTGGTCTCAGGACATCTCCTTGTCCAGAGAAGAATTACAAAGAGCCAGTTTACTTGCTGAGTTCTTAATTTTGCTACAGTTGTCTTCAATTCAGTATTTATCCCCTGGACCCTGTCTTACATTTTTTTGAACCCTGAAATAAGTGCTTGGCCTTATTGCCATGTGCTCAACAAGCCCGATTAGGGTTATTATCAGGGGATGTCTTATTTTGGGGGAAACAGGGTAATAAAATCCTACAATAGTGGGATTTTATCCTAGTGGGAATATATCCTACACTATAAAGGTGCATACCTGTAAACTAATACTTTGTTAAGTATTTTCTAATAGCATTCACTCTTTTGAAGCCTATCAGCATGGCACATCTTGCCTTGGGAATCTTTGCCCACTCTTCCTTGCAGTAGTGCTCCAAATCAGTCAGATTGCGAGGGCAACTCCTGTTTAGAAGAGTTGCTCTCTTTAGATCAGCTCATAGATTTTCAATTGGATTCAGATCAGGACTCTGCCTGGGCCATCCCAAAATTTTGATTTTTTCTGGTGAAGCCATTCTTTTGTTGATTTGGAGGTGTGCTTTGGGTCATTGTGCTGAACAGAGGTTTTGTGCCAAAATTGATAGATATTTGGAACCGTTAATAATTCCCTCCACCTTGAATAATGCACCAATTCCAGCTGAAGAAAAGCAGCCCAAAGCCCAAGGCTGCCACCACCACACTTCACTGTGGGAATGAGGTACTTAGATGATTTACATGAGGGAATAGAAGGGGAACTCATTAAATTTGCAGATGATACTAAGCTGGCAGGAATAGCCAACACCTTAGATGATAGGATCAAGATCAATATGACAAACTTGAACACTGGGCCTTATCTAACAAAATAAAACTCAATGTAGAGAAAAGTAAAGTCTTACATAGGCAAGAAAAACCAGAACACTCACATGTATATTGAGTGAAATCTGGCTTAATAGCAGTAACTGTTAGAGGGATCTTGGAGTCTTAGTGGACAATCAATTAAATATGAGCCAGCAGTATGTGTTGGCAGCCAAAAAAGCCAACACAATCCTAAATTGCATTAACAGAGGGATACAATCAAGATCAAGTGAGGTACTAATACCACTCTATAAAGCCTTACTAAGACCACAACTAGAATACTGCATCCAGTTTTGGTCACCACACTATAAAAAAGATGTTGAGACTCTAGAAAGAGTGCAGAGAAGAGCAACAAAGATATTAGGGAACTGGAGGCTAAAACATATGAAGAACGGTTGCAGGAATTAGGTATGTCTAGTTTAATGAAGGGCCAGGGGACACATACCAGTGTTGCAATATTTGAGGGGCTGTCACAGAGAGAAGGGGGTCAACCTATTTTCCAAAGCACCTGAAAGCCAGACAAGTAATAATGGGTGGAAAATGATCAAGGAGTGATTTAACCTAGAAATAAGGATAAATTTTCTGACAGAACAATCAACCAATGGAACAGCTTGCCTTCAGAAGTTGTGGGTGTTTCATCGCTGGAAGCTTTAAAGAAGAGACTGGATAGCCATCTGTCAGAAATGGTATAGGGCAGTGATGGCTAACCTTTTTGCCATCGCGTGCCAAAAGTGGGGGGAGCGCAGTGGGGTCACACGCACACGTGCCCACATCCATAATTCTATGCGCCTCGCCCGCCCGTGCTCCCCCCGCTTTTGGCACGTGATGGCACGGTGGGCCTAGTAGGCCCATTTTTTTGCTCTCCCCAGGCTCCAGAGCCTTTCTAGGAGCCTGAGGAGGGCAAAACAGCCTTCCCCACCCCCCCAGAGGCCCTCCGGAGGCTGGAAACAGTGTGTTCCCTGACTTCTGGTGGGCCCGGAAGGCCCGAAAATCAGCTGGCTGGCGTGCACATGCATGTCGGAGCTGAGCTTGTGTGCCCACCGATATGGCTCTGCGTGCCACCTGTGGCACCCGTGCCATAGGTTCGCCATCACGGGTATAGGGTCTCCTGCTTGAGCAGGGAATTGCACTAGATGATTTACAAGGTCCCTTCCAACTCTGTTTCTGTTCTGTTCCGTTCCGTTCCGTTCCGTTCCGTTCCATTCTATTTTCACAGCAAACATGCTTTTTGCACCAAACACATTTTCCTACATGCTTTTTTCAGACAATGACACACATTTAACTGTGTCCCATGGCATAGCCAATGGTTTGTAATTTTTTGTACCATTCTTTTAATTTATAACTTCCAACAATGAGATCTCTTTGCAAGCCATAGTTTTTGCTGTGAGAGACAACTGTCAGAAAAATCCTAGAACAGCTGAACTTTACATGGATTTGATCAGACTGACTTTAATTATTGGCAGATATGTACTGACTACTATTTAACAATCGTTTGAATGTCATTGGTTAATTCTGAACACAGCCATATCCATACTTATAAGAGGGTGTGAACAAGGGGTGGGTTCTACTTACCTTTGCTACCGGTTCCCAACGGGGCTGCACATGTTGCTTGCTTTGCTCACGTGAAGTCTGATGACGTCTGGGTCGGTGGGCAGAGCCTCCTGCCAGTTTTACCACCAGTTCTATAGAATCGGTCCGAACCGGGGGCAACCCACCACTGGTATGAACACCTATGCAGTTATTTTTGTTTTAATTTTTCCCACTAAATAATTTGCTTGTTTTTCAACCAAATTGTACAGCTTATGTTACATTAAAGGTAGAAAAAAAATCTGCATTTATTGTATTCTGATTTTTTTACATCTCAAAAGCCTGACAACAGGGATACATAGACTTCCTGTATCTATTGTAGATTCCCAGATTAAAATGCAGTTTACCAGTTCTTTTTCTAGCAGAAAAGTATGCCAGAATAAAATTGATTTCCTAGATTACTGAACTGTATTTTGCCTCACCATAGATTAACATTTTTAAAGTCGGAAATCTCCAGGAAGATTCCCCTGACCTTGTTTACCACCAGCCAAAGAAGCACAAATTGCCCTTAGAAAACCTGTTAAGATCTATGTTTTCTCTCTGTAGAGTGGAGTTCCCTTTTTGGTTATTTGTCATCCTCAGTTGCCATTTTATATTGCTCTATTAATGCTATGTGTTTATTATTATTTCTCTAATTATTGTTTGTTTTTGTTGGACACTATGAAGAATCAAATTGGGTGAGTTTAGGACTCTATAAGTCATAAACAAACAAACAAACAAACAAACAGCTCCCCTTAATGTGAGGTAGCCCAGAAGAAAAATGCAGGTTTGATCATCCATCAAATTCTCTGCTTAAGACATGCGCGTTGCAGCCTAGACGCTGTAAGGTAATGAAAGGGGCGGGGACCAAGATAACGGCCTAGCGTGCGTGGCCCGTCAGTCGGTGCTTGTGCGCTCGAGGGCCGCCTGCGCGTCGCACTGTGGGTCTAAACGGCGCCGGTGCCCGGAAGGTAGAGACCGTGCGAGGCTGCTGCTACTGCTGCTGGATCCCGAGAGCGACGAGCGGCAGGGTCGCAGGGAGACGGAGGAGCTGCTGTTGGTGCCTCAGGGAGATGGCGGCTCCGCGCAGAGCGGGCCTCGTCTTCCGCCGCATAGCGCTGTTCGCCGCCGCCGCTAGCCAGGATGCCCACCAGCATCAAGTTCTCCACCATCCGCTCACACCGGGACCTGTCGCGGAAGATCGCCGACCGTCTGAGTCTCAAGCTGGGCAAGGTCGTCACCAAGGTCTCCAACCGGGAGATCTGCGTGGAGATCGGCGAGAACGTCCACGGCGAGGATGTCTACATCATGCAGAGCGGCTGCGAGGAGATCAACGGCAAACTGATGGAGATGCTGATGGCGATCAACGCCTTCCAAGATCGCCTCGGACAGCCGCGTCATGGCCGTCAAACCTCGTAGGCGCGCCAGGACAAGAAGGACAAGACAGCCGGCCCGGATCTCTGGCAAGCTGGTGGCCAACACTCTCTCCATTCCCGGGACAGAAAACACCATCGCGGTGGACCAGCCTCTCAGAGCCAGAGTTTCTTTGATATCCTGTGAACAACCTGTATGCTGAGCCAGGTGTCCTAAAGTGGATCAAGGAGAACATTGTTGAATGGAAACGCTGCACCATTGTCTCTCCTGATACTGGGCGAGTCGAAAGAGTGACTTGTATTGATTAGCTGAATATGGGCTTTGCCCTCTTCATAAAGAGAGGAAGAAGGCCAGCCAGGTGGATTGCATGGTGCTGGTGGCGGATGTGAAGGAACAGATGGCCACCCTTGTGGATGAGATGGCATACACCATGCTGCTGACAAACTGCTTACAGCTGGCACTACCAAAGTTTATGCCAACCTGATTCATGGGATCTTTTCTGGGTCAGCATTTCCCGAATCAACCATGCCTGCTTTGAAGCAGTTGTAGTCACAAACACAAACCCCAGAAAGACAACATGAAACATTGCCCTAAAATCCAGGTGATCGAAAGCTCCATGATTCTGGCTGAACCCATCAAGCAGACTCACAATGTGGAATCTGTCCCTTACCTCTTCAGTCATGTCCCTTTATAGATGCTGCTGCTTAGGTGGCTTTTTGAAAACAATTTGTTTCAAATTCAATTAAAAAGTTATTTTTTAGACTTATATACTGCTTCATAGTGCTTTAAGCAGTTTACAGAATCAGCATATTGCCCCCAATAATGTGAGTCCTCATGTTACCGACCTCAGAAGAATGGAAGGCTGAATCAACCTTGCACAGGTCAGCAGCCAATTCCTGGCACTGAGCAGTGAGTTAGCCTGCAATACTGCATAACCACTGGGACAGGGCAGCACTTTTTAAATTATCTGATTAAAACTTGGGGACTCAGAGATTTCTTATGTCTGTCATCTGTCAGTCAGGCCATCGCTGAGCATACACTCAGCATATATTCAGAAATAAATTGTATTGGGTTATGAATTCAGAAGAGCAAGTTAGGATGAAGTGGGAGGGAGGTATTCTGACATACAGGTAGTTCCCAACAACAGTTCATTTAGTGACCATTCAAAGTTACAACGGCACTGAAAAAAGTGACTTATGACCATTTTTCAGACTTTCCAGCATCTCCATGGTCACATGATCAAAATTCAGATTTTGGCAACTGATTCATATTTATGACGGTTGCAATGTCCCAGAGTCAAATGATCCCTTTTTTCAATCTTCTGACAAGCAGTCAATGGGAAGCCTGATTCACTTAACAACCGGGTTACTAACTTAACAACTTGTGATTCACTTAACAACTGTGGCAAGAAAAGACATAAAATGGGGCAAAATTCACTTAATAACTTTCTCACTTAGCAACAGAAATTTTGGGCTCAATTGTGTTTGTAAGTCAAGACTACCTGTATTGAGTTAGGTATAGTTAGCTGGGCTATTTGTAGATAAATGTTTCACATTTCTTTAGAAAAGCATTTCACTTATGTTTGGAATAGCCCTTCTGACAGAGGAGCAGAGAAGGGATTGCAAGGAGAATTTGTGATGCTTTGATCCATTTCTCCACTTGAAATGGGTATGAAGTAAAGTGGGAGGAAGAAATCAACAAATGCTCTATTGTAGAATATTGCAAAGTAATGGCAGTGCTCTCAGAGTTTGGTCATAGTTGGCAATCCCTAAAAGTTTATGGAGTAGGCAAAATAGCAATATGTGACTGGCAAAATCAGCTATCTTTCCTGGTTTAAATCAACTTTCATTATAGCCTAGAAGATGCATCGTCTCAGGGGAAAGCTGATTCTGATCAGATATTATATAGGCAGATTCCTCTGTGGAAGCCAGTTCCTTGGCCGCTCCTTAGCCCAAAGCATAATAATGGGGAAAGCCCAACACATGGCGAATAGAAGGCAGCTCACAGGGGCACTAGGAGCTGGTCAGAAAGTAGCCTTGACTGTGTCATAAGTCACATCATAGGTGAACTATGCTAGATCACATTCAGGGCAGAAACATCAGGAGAAAAAGGAAAACACTACTTTAAAACTGCATTAACACCTAAAGAAGACTTGAGCTGCTGCAGCTGTGCATTGGGGATAAAAGAAAGGCAAGGTTATGAGGAAATAACATTAATAAAAACCACACAATTATCAGATGATGTTCTTAGAATTTGAGAATGAGACCTCAGTCTGTACAATTTAATTCAGTTTTAAATATCTCTTCAAGTTAAAATCACAGAGCACTGACAGAATCCTCTGTAGCTGACCTGATAAATTTGAACATTGCAGTAAAAGCACAAGAAGATATTCTTAATTTTCTTTAATATTCTCAGCTATCCTAGTATTAAGCACAACCGAATAAATTGAAGGATGAATAACTGTTCATCTATGGGTTAAGTGAAAATAAATAGTGGAATGTACAACGGAATATCCATTGATCAATATCATCCTACAAACTTTTAGCAAAACACACAAAATATCCCTATACAAAAGTTTAAAAGAAATTGCTCCCTCCGTTCTTGGGTGGGCTGGCATAGATGTCATCCACTGTTTGCAGGCTGAAGAAAGATACTGCTTAGAACTGCTGGACTTAAGGGCAACCTAAGTCCTCGGTTTTCCATTGAAATGATCCTTGCATGACAGAATAGGGGACTTAAGTGAAGGGGAAGTCTGTAGGTGTAACCAGGGCATCTTGGACCCCCGCTACACTGAAAGGCATTTCAAGCCGTCGTCGCGCAGGGACTTTCGCAACCAGCCATTCTGCTCGGCAAGTTTTCTTGACGTCCCTGCCTCTCTTTCTCTTCATCGATTTACCTGCCGACTTCTATGCTGGCAAAGCGTGTATTTGGCTGTTCGGTCGCTTCTCTCCCCTTTGTGGACGGCCCCGTAGCGGTCGCGGGAGGCCTCTCCCTCCAGCATTTTCCCTTGGAGGGGGAAAAACCGCCGCCGACCTTCAGCCTCGCTTCCTGGCGGGACGGCTCTGCTGGGGAGGCCTCTTTTCTTGCGTTTATTCATTGAAGCCGCTCGAGGGGTCAGCAGCCCTCGAGGTCTGGAAAGCGGGGGCAGATGGGGGAGTCTCTGAGCACCTCCACGAAGGGAAGAGGGGAGATTCCCTAGCTGGAAGAGCGACCTCCCGGCGGGTGTGCGCAGGCGCGCGGGTCGGGTCAGGCTGCGGCTGTCAGCGGTGATGGGTGCCAGAGACAGGCGCTACTGTGGGGCAGATTGAGTTTCTCAAACGAAACCTCGCGCCCTGTCCCTGTCCCTGCCGCCGCCGCCCTCCTCCCTCCTCCCTCCCTCCTCCCTCCAGTAGCGACGCCCTTCCAAAACAACAGCGAAGAAACCAAGAAAAAAAATTGCCACAGATTCTGTTGCGGACTCACTTGGAGACCTCGGGAGGGGAAAGGTGAAGCCCAGGAGCGTTCTGTGAGCAGCCAGGAGCGGCTAGACCCGCCCCGCCCCGGCCCGCCCACCTCCCGCCAGTCTCTCTCGGATCCTCTCGGCGATTCCACACCCTTTGCTCAGTGATCGGCGGGAAGAAAAGGGAGGAGACGGTAGGTCACCGGCTGCAGACTAGGACGCGCGAGGAAGGGCCGCTTTTTTTGGGTCGCGGATACTGCAAAGCTTCCTCTCTTTCCCACCGCTATCCGCTGCAAACTTTCCACCCCCGAATCCCAGTTGGGAAGGTTGAAAGGGCTTGGCCTGGACGGTTGGGCAAAAAAGGAAAAGGAGCCCCTGACGGAGACCGGGGAGATTTCTTGGCCCATTGGCTCCCAAGGGAAGAGGAGAAAAACGCGGCGTCCCAGTGAAGGCTGAGTTCGAATTCAGCCTCTTCTAGCCCCGCTACATAGGGAGAAGGGTAGCGCTGGCCTCTGGCCCAGGGAACTCCCACCCCACCCACTGAATTTGAGGTCTCGAGAAGAGAGAGTAGGGTGGGATTTGGATCAGTTGATGCCCCCCTCACCAAAGATATCAAAGATATTAGATTTAGATATTAGATATTGGATGAGTTTTACCACAAAAACAATTGGCTAATTAAATCAGAATCCTCCAGTCCAGTCCTCTGTTTCCTCAGCTCTAGACCTCAGCAAACTCTAAACTTTATACAAAAAGGGTATGGTCTAAATGCCGCCCACAGCTTTTTTCCTTCAATCCCTGGTACAGTGGTTCTAGACATTTTTCCTATAAGTTTATCCACAGATTTGTATTCTGATCTGGGTCCATAATAGCTGGTGTTTCAAGAGCTTAATAAAATGCAGGCCCAAAGGATAGAAAGTCAGAAATCTGAAATGGGAGGGCTTTGATTGCAGATATTTATTGGAATTAAATTTCTGATTGAAAAAGAATTATCTGGGGTTAAGTAGTGAATTAGGGTCAATTAATTAAGATTTGGAAGAATTTGGGATGAGATATTTCCTTTCATGCGGTGCTGTAAAGTTTAGCTACACTGATTCAAAAGCACCAAAACCAACATATAATAATTAAAGTGTGTTGGATGACCCCTTTCCATCTGTTCCCTTTCCCCCAAAAATTGTCTCTAAAAATAGAAAGTTCCTATCTAGCTTGTTGTTTTGTAATTTGCAGAGATCTATTCATAGCAGCAAGCATTAGGCTATTTATCTGAAAGGCTGTAGCTTCGTGAAGAGACTCATTTCCCAAGGAATCTGTTTAGAATCTGTCTATGGATATTGCACACCAATATATATTTCTATTTGGAATATTTGTATATCATGCAATCAGGCTCTCTGAAAGTCACTAAATGTGATGCTATTCATTTCAAGTAAAAACTTATATTTACTTTTGAATCATAATCATAAAAAGCGTTTTTCCTATCTCTCAAAATATAATTGGAGTCCACTGAGCTACTTCTGTTGATGTATGAATCCAGTGTGTACTTTATACTTTTATCCAAAGTTAATCTATTATTTGCTACGTGTGTGTGTGTGTGTGTGTGTGTGTGTGTGTGAATCTCCAATAAAGAATATTTTTATTCCTATTTAGAATAAAGGATCCAAGACATACAGACATGCAACCTGGATTTTGCATCCTCCCCCCCATTTTGTTTCTTCTAGAGAAGCAATTACAATAGTTGCCATGTAAAAGATAAACATTTCCATTTCCACCAACCATCTTTGCCACTTTCCTTCCTTTGAAGTTTGTGTTCATTTTGGAAAGCTAGGCAACTCCACAAGCTCCAGCTGCATCCCTGCTGTTTATTTTTAAATGTTAATGTATTTTTAAACATTATCTAAAAGTTGTAAACCACACAGAGTAAATTGATTGAGATGAATGACTATATAAATCTAGGAAATATGAGTAAAAATAAAATAAATGAAATATTTTTATATTTTACAATAAACACCCTACGGCCAGTTTCCCAAACCAAACTGGTGCCTTCCAGTTACTATGTACCACAGACCCTATCATTTCATTTTGTTGTCAACATTAACTTCAGCACATTACAGAAGATAATGGGCACTGCAATCCAAGGCACCTGGAGACTATCACCTTGTGGAAAGGCTGACTTAGATATGTGACCTGGCTTGGCTATTCCTGCCTGCCAGAATGCTGTCTCTGCCCAGTCATTTCTCTGATTTGCATACCTGAAAACTGGGCCCAAAATTAAATAGCCTTCTTCCAAGGAGAAATTATCCGAGTTGACTAGATCCAGATGGAAAGACGCATCATCAACAGCAATGATGAAAATTATTAATGATAGCAACAACTGGATATCTGCTGAAACAATTCGTATTGTGCTAGATCTTAATAAAATTTGCTCAGGTTTTTGGTGGAATCCTTTCAAAGATACCACATTCTTCTAGCATAAACTGCCTTTTTCTAGCATCATTGATTTAGAGGCCAAGGACCAATACAAATGGATCTTCCTCCCCCTCCTTGTGCTGAATAGCTTATTTGTATTCTAACCATAATTAAAGTGTCTATTTTTGTGATATTGGTGCTTAAATCCAAGTCCTATTGTTGGCCTGCAAATACTTTATAAAGGCAATCAATAAGAAAGTCTACTTAATACTAGATGGTGCTCTGGCTAGGTGAATTGAAAAGTAACCGAAATTTCAAACAGGTAGTTAAACACCTTAGAGAACCCAGGGAGATTTATTTTCGAATGAAGTATGCAGGAGCTCTGGAATCCTTATAGAAAGAAAGCCATATTCTCTGCATCTCTACTGCGATTCAACGGAAATCCCAGCGAGTTGCATGGGACCTGGCGGTTGCAGTCTGCTTCGAACATGGTCCTACGGTCTACAGGCAGAAGCAGAAGCGGTTATAAGCCAAGCCTTGGCCGCTTGTTCACGGAGAAGGCCAATTGCACGGGATTTCACGTGTTGCAACACAATTAACTTTTCGAAGACTGTAACAAAGTGAGGAGCGGTGGAAATAGGTTGTTTTAGTCGGATTGGCTTCTCCCCGCGAGAAAAATGAGAAAACTCCCAAAACACTGCTATTCCCAGCTGCCCCACTTAATAGCAGCAGCGGAGAGCAGGGTTGAAGGGCAGTCCGTGGGGCTTGCCCTTCCTTCTGTGAAATGGTTTCACCAATCCTCGTATCAAGCTCCAAATTCTAGAGGGATTTCAGGCCCCTCTACCGACAGATCCTTCCGGGCGTGGTTTTAGGCTAGAAAAAGTCATTCAGAACCCAAGTAGTTTGAGCCTAAGCCCTTTCCTATGCTAGAACTCGACTCGTGCTACTTGTAAAGAGCAGACAAATGGAAGGCTTAATGAGCAATAGCAAGGACACACAAGCAAGCCCAGATCCAGAACTACGCCTGAATCTCTGGCGTTTGGGAATTGGGTGGGCTCTGGCTTTTCCGGGCCTCTGATCAATAAGACGAATCCAGACGACTGACCGCCTTTGACTTTTGCCTTCCCCCACTCACTCACTCTTTTTAAAGAGCGCTTGTTTTTAATGGTGACCCTGGGCTAGTTCACCAAGTCTCCTGTTGGGAGCAGTTAGTTGCGACTGCATTAGCTGGGCAGGACCTCCCAAGTGGCTGCGGCCGGCGTGTCAGCGAACAGGGGCGACACTGCACAGCGCAAAGTCTCGTTCTCCTCAAGTTGCTGGAAGCGGGAGTCAACGGGCTCCGCGGCGGCGGCTGTGGAGGCCAGAGTCGTAAACAAAGCGGAGCCTTCCTCGCTGCCCCCCAAACCTCAGTGCAGAGATTTCCCCTCTCAGCTCGCCTCCGCAGACTCACATTTGGGAGATCACCTTCCAGAAAAATTCACCAGTTTAGGTTTCTCTGCCCCGTCCTAAATGGTGTGCTGAGGGTTTGAGCAAAGTGCTGGTAACTAACGTGAACATTTCTTTTTCTTTTCATACTCCCCCCCTCCACCTTTTAGTTTTCTTTGGCCGTTTCCTCTTTGAGAAAGCTTTTGGCCAGGGCTCGAGTCTTCAACGAGGCCCTTCCTTCCTTCCTTCTTTCCCTTTCCAAGCAAAACGCATTGAGTTCTTTCAAACCCACTTTTTGAGATGGAGAACTTTTCAGGGTTGAGGGGACTGCTAGCTCAGCAGATGAAGAATTACAGAACGAGCTACCTCAATATGTTCCACCCGGGGAACTTCGTGGCCCTAGGATGGCAGCCCAAGACCCCACCGAGCAAAGCTGTTTCCTCCAGAAAGAAACGTGCCCACGAATGACAGACGTTCGCTTGAAATCACTTGGGCTGATTTCGGAGTAATCGAGCTCCAGGGCACAGGAGAGAGGCCGTGCTGTCGCCCTTGTCGCCCCTTGGTTCTGCTAGCCAAGGGATCCGAGTGCCCCGAGACCACAGGATGCCTTCCCAGGGACTGAATTTACGAAGGCGTTGACCGAGTGACCGGGAGCCAGTTCTTTCTTTCCGAAAGAAGAATAAATGGCTACAGCACTAAGGATTTCAGAAGCCGATCCCAAAGCCCGGAGAGGTGCCTTGAAATCCCTTCAACTTCTAGCTCTGCTGATATTTAGTCCAAGCTCTATGGGCGGTTTAAAGGATTAATTCAAGTCGAACCTGGAATCTATTTTCCGCATTGTTAATAGCAATAGCACTTTTAATATATATATATGCCGCCCTTCTCCGGAGACTCAGGGCGGCTTACAATGTGTTAAGCAATAGCCTTCATAGTTTTGTATATTTATACAAAGTCAGCTTATTGCCCCCACAAACTGGGTCCTCATTTTACCCACCTTAGAAAGGATGGAAGGCTGAGTCGACCTTGAGTCTGGTGAGAATTGAACTCGCAGTAATTGCAGGCAGCTGGATGTTGAATGCTGCCTTAGTAGGAGGCATTAGGCTCCTAGCCACTCAGGCTCTTCCTGAGACTTAGACTTGTATATCGCTTCATAGTGCTTTCCAGCCCTCTCTAAGCGGTTTACAGAGTCAGCATATTGCCCCAACAATCTGGATCCTCATTTTACCCACGTCTGAAGGGTCTAGGACTTTTAGTCTGAATGGAACTTTTAGTTTCTGATTTTTCATTCTCCTCCAGCAATTCTCCTCCACCCCCCCCCCCACTTATCTCCCCAGCTGGCATGCCTCCAGTCATTTGCCATGGGGAATGGGCCACCGGCCTCTTCCTCCCAGACCCTTCCACATGGCCCATTCGCAGAAAGAGGGCTCGTCCTGGGTGTTCCGCCCTCTGTGACAATTAGCCCCCAACCAATTGGCTAGAGGGGGTGTAATAGAAATCCAGCCAAAGGAGAGAGGTGTAAAAGAATTTGCCAAAATGTCTGCCTTCCTTCCTCTCTCCACCTCCCCCCCCCCCCCCACCAATACAGGAACAGTTGGTTTACTCAAAATAAGTCTCGTTAAATTCAATGCTAGAATTTAAATCCAGAGAAAGGAGAGAGATGTAAAAGAATTTGCCAAAATGCCTTCCTCCCTCCCTCCCTCCCTCTCCTTCTCCCCCCCAACCAATACAGGGACACTGTTACTGAAAACTACTAAAAGCCTCCCTCCCTCCCTTCAACCAGTTAGTTAACCAAGTCTTGAAGGGTCCAATAGAAGAGAATTTTTCCTTCCTTCCTTCCATCCATCCATCCATCTACCCACCATAACAGCATAACATGGCAACTAGCCATGTTTGAGGCTCCTCTAGAGGGGTGGAGCTTAGCGAAGGTTTGGTGTGTGTGTGTGTGTGTGTGAAAAAGGAAAAGAAGGCAGGTGCAAAGATAAAAGGCCATTTCACTCGATCACACTGCAGAGAGCAGTTGGTTCCTCTTCTGAACTGGAGACCAGGCTATTGGGGGGGGAGGAATAAAATAAAATGAAGATGTCGTTTTTTGGGACTCCACCCCTCTAGAGGAGTCTCAAACATGGCTAGTTGCCATGTTATGCTGTTATGGTGGGTGGGTGGGAGGAAGGAAGGAAGGAAGGAAGGAAGGAAGGAAGGAAGGAAGGAAGGAAGGAAGGAAGGAAGGAAGGAAGGAAAAATTATCTTCTATTGGACCCTTCCAGACTTGGTTAACTAACTGGTTGAAGGAAGAGAAGGAGGGAGGAAGGCTTTTAGCCTGCTCAGTAACAGTGTCCCTGCATTAGTTGAGGGGGAAGAGAGAGAGGGAGAGAGGGAGGAAGGAAGGCAGTCAGGCATTCTGGCAAATTCTTTTACACCTCTCTCCTTTCACTGGATTTAAATCCTAGCATTGAATTTAGTGAGACTTACTTCTGAGTAAACCAACTGTTCTTGTATTGGTGGGGGGTTGAGAGAGAGGAAGGAAGGAAGCCATTTTGGCAAATTCTTTTACACCTCTCTCCTTTGGCTGGATTTCTATTACACCCCCTCTAGCCAATTGCTTGGGGGCTAATTGTCACAGAGGGTGGAACACCCAGGACGAACCCTCTTTCTGTGAATGGGCCATGTTGAAGGGTCTGGGACGAAGAGGCCAGTGGGCCATTCCCCACAGCAAATGACTGGAGGCATGCCAGCTGGGGAGATAAGTCAGGGGAGAATCCCCCAAGGAGAATGAAAAATCAGAAACTAAAAGTTCCATTCAGCTTCTAAAGGATGGAAGGCTGAGTCAAACCATCTTCCCTAAGAAAAGATTCTGTTAATCTTCCCGCCTTGTTTGCAAGAAAAGGGATTTTCTCAACCCTCTTTAGTCTCTAGCCGGAGAGCAGGAGGTTTGTCCCAAAGACCCCTCAGCAGCTGATTGCAAAGCAGGTCCCACTCTGCAACCGAGGTGGAAAAACGGGTAAGTTTCACTTCTTTCGTAGAGCGTACTAAGTTCTGAAGAGCACCCCGGGGGCAAAGGAGATTATCATTTTGCCCTTCCCCAATGTTTAATTTTGATCCAGCAGAGTCTTTGAAATGGTTTGACACAGCCTCGGCTGGGGATTATGGGAGCTGGAAATCCCACACATTTCAGAAATACCCCTTCCCATTAAGGAGATGGTTGACTATGGATTCTTTCCTTGTTGGTGGCCTTTGGAGCTCTCCAGCTGCATGTAACATTTGGATAGGCGAAGAAGAGGCTTTGGCTTATGCAAAGGCCATACTAAAATACAGCTCCCACAAGCCATGCACTTTTAAAAAATTATTTCAGCTACACTAGAAGTTCAGAAATACCTCACAGACTTAGGAGTTCTTGATATATATGAGGGTGCTGTACGTGATAGATTTCATTAATGATTCAAAAATCTATGTGCAGAATCAATCCTATACAGGCTGGCTCAGTATCAGTGCAGTGGGATTTAATTCCAAATGAAGAGGAAAGTGTGCAGTTGCAAGCTTAGTGTGTTTGAGTAAATAGTTAAGTGTGACGTTATCAAAAGATGGCCATAGTCTGTATAAAATGTCTTTATTTCTAAATAAAAGAGTTGGGTTTCAGTTATCTTTTAAGCAAAGTGTTTTGTAGTGCAATTTTTGAACTTCCAGTCAGCTATTGGTTGAGTTTCCCTTTTCTCAAATTGTTGGCTCGTTGTTTTACTATATAAATGTATCTATTTATTTAGAGATCATTTAAATATTAACATATTTAATATTTGCAGGAACTGGGCATGTCTAGTCTAGTGAAGAGAAGGACCAGGGGAGACATAATAGCCATCTTCCAATACTTGAGGGTCTGCCTCAGAGAGGAGGGGTCAAGCTGTTTTCCAAAGCACCTGAAGGCCAGAAGGAATAATGGATGGAAACTGACCAAGCAGAGATTCAACCTAGAAATGAGGAGGAACTTTCTGACAGTGAGAACAATCAACCAATGGAACAGCTTGCCTTCGGAAGTTGTGGGACCTTCATCACTGGAGACATTCAAGAAGAGATTGGACTGCCATTTGTCAGAAATGATGTAGGGCAGGGGTGAAATGCTCTCGGTTTGGACTGGATCACCCGATCCGGTAGCGATGGAGGCGGGTGGTTCAGAGAACCAGTAGCAAAAATCCCTGCCTCTTCCCCATGCCCAGCTGAGCCACACAATCATCAGAGGCTTTTTTAAAAAACTTTTAAAAGCATTTTTTCTACAAGCTCTAGGCCGAAAAAATCCTTTTAAAAGTAAAAAAAAAAAACTTTTGATGATCGTGCGGCTCATCTGGGATCGTCAAAGGCTTTTCAAAGCATTTTTTCTACAACCTCTTCAGAGCAAAGAGGTTGTAAAAAAATGCTTTCGAAAGGCTCTGAGGATCCCAGCTGAGTTGCCTGATCAGTAGAAGTTTTTTTTCTTTTAAATGCTTCTGACGATCCAAGCTGAGTTGCCTGATCGTCAGAGGCATTTAAAAGAAAAAAAGCCTCTGCCGATCAGGCAACTCAGCTAGGTTACTGGGTTACTGATAGTCCTCACCTTATAACCATAATTGGGAACAGAATTTCTGTTGCTAAACAAGGCAGTTGTTAAGTGAGTGTAGCACCTGATTTTACAACCTTTTATTTGGTTGGTTGTTAAGCAAATCACCACGGTTGTTAAGTGAATCATGTGTTCATTAAGCAAATCCCATTGAATTTGCTTGTTGGAAGCTGACTGAGAAGGTCAGAAATGACAATCTTGTGACCTGGGGCCCCTGCAACCATTGTAAATACATGCTGTCAAGCACTCAGTTTTTGACCACATGACTGTGGGGATACTGCAATTGTTGTAAGTCAAGGACTGGTCATAAGTCACTTTTTTCAGTGTTGTTGTAACTTCGAATGGTCACTAAACAAATGATTGTAAGTCAAGGAGTAACTGTACCTTATCTTTTTGGTTATTGTCAAATCTCTCTTGCCTAAGATTAATATTTCAGTATCACTTGGTTGTGTGCCAGGTCTGGGCCCCAAGTGGGTGAAAGACCCCATTTCCTGGCTGTATTAACATTCCATATATATATATATATATATAGACACATACACACACACACACACACACACTATTTTGGACAAGTGGCTGGCTGCCTAGTCTTTTCTTAAAAGCCTCCAGTGATGAAGCACTCACAACTTCTGAAGGCAAACCGTTCCAGTGGTTAATTGTCATCACTGTTACGAAGTTTCTTGTCAGCTCTAGGTTGCTTCTCTCCTTGATAGGTTCTTCTATTTTGGTGGTTTGGAAAGTAGGTTGACCCCTTTCTTCAGATGGGTGGATATAGAAATCAATCAACCAAATAAAGAAATAAAGAAATTCAGTCTTTGTGCCTAAGGAAGAAAATCCAAATCTCCGCCCTCCCTGAATAGATGAATATTTTAATATATTCTTTTAGAAAGCCAAATGCTTTCTTATTTTTGGCAGAGCTAGAAAGCCTGACAGATTAATTTCCAAAATATTTTTTTTCTTCAATAAACAGGAAGCCTCATGAGATCCATGGCACATAGATTTCTGTGGCCTGATTTGAGACCAGTGCACTGTTGAATCCGCTGTGTCTGCTTTGATCTGGAGCTTCAGCTTAGGGATCAGAAGGAATTATTTCTAACAAACTCCACCAAGGATGCTGAGTTTCAGACTTCCCTCCCTTCTGTCTCTTCCATTCACCCCTTTATCACTCTCCTCTGAGATTATGTTACTTAGCAAATTTTTCCAGAATGATTTTTAGGTGTGGTCATTGGAGCCATTATTGTAACTGACTATCACACTGATTTTATATTTAGTAATATTCTTAATTTTATTTCCACAACTGTGTTGGTTACAACAGCCCCTCATCACTAAGCAATCCAACATCATTTGAGGGTAATGGGAAAGCAATAATTTCTTAAATCAACTAAAAATCTACACAACTGTAGATTTAGAATTTCCAAAGAATTTACCCTAGACTATTACACAGTCTTTCTATCCTTTTTTTATTGAAACTGAGATAAAAGTAGTGACCTCAGCATACTTAATCGGCAGTATACTTTCTCTGTTTTATAGATATATTTTACTTAGTGCCAATTATAGAGGCAAATGATTATAACTGATGAATAAATTACTTTGTATATGCCCTAGCATGCACTTTTTTCTTTCTTTCTTTCTTTCTTTCTTTTTTTTCTTTTTGCTATTTCTATACCTTCCGGAGGTGTTTGGTCTTCCAGGCAGAACACATTACAAATCAAAGCCCTAATTCAAATAAAGTATGTGAGGAAATGAGTTTAAGAATATAGAGCTGCAAAATATATATTGTGAATTATTCTCCAAACTCTTGAATGACTTTCTGACCAAAAGGTGAGAATTCAAAGTTAGTAGAAATTTGTGAAACAAACATTCCTGATTCAAAGCTGGTTAAAAAGAGTTCCCTGTGAAGTTCACTCTAGCTACTGTAACTGAATCTCAGGATTTAAAACCATTCACAAGAGCAAACACATTGAGTTAAATGCTAAGTCCTTTCATGTCTGAAGTAACTTCAGTGAACTGATTAGAGATTTTGCTGGCCTTAGGAAATAGATCATTTGACTATATCTATAACAATTCAACAACAAAAACAAAAACAAGAAAAAATAGATGCAGGAAGATATGGAATATTAATTCTGGCAACTTTGGGATTGGTTACAAGATGTCTCTTGAAGTTCATTGTGTGAAACCAAATAGGAACAGAACAGTCTCAGGTTTCCTGTTAACATCTCCACTCTTACAGTTTATGCTGTTTCACAAATGGTTGATCTTTTGAAACCCAACATTTAAATCTATCATTCTAGATTATTTGAAAACCTCAGAAGCAGGGGTGTCAAACTCATGGTCGGCGGTCTGGATGCGTCACGTACTGGCCACGCCTATCCCCGTTTTAACAAAGGGGGGGAAAGTGATATATCATGTGATGACAACATGATGCCACAAGTTTGATGCCCCTGGTCTAAAACCATTGGATATATGAGATCTTCTTACATCCCTAGACATACATTTGCTCAATCCATAAAGTATGTAGATTTATATTCTCAGATTGGAACACTTGTACCTGGCATTTTAAGGGTTGAAAGAGACTCTCTGTGACATAAATTCTCTGTGTGCTGTGGGCTACACTCTTATCCAATATGTGGAGTGTTATATTAAGAGGAAATTAAAAATAAATGTAAATGTAAATATAGAGATAGAATGAAGAATATGACTGATTTATAAGTAATACCTGTGAAACAAATTTATTGGAATTGTAAGTTTATTGAAGGGACGCAGTGGTTCAGTGGCTAAGATGCTGAGCTTGTCGATCAAAAGGTTGGCAGTTCAGCTGTTCGAATCCCTAGTGCCGTGTAACGGGATTAGCTCCTGTTACTTGTCCCAGCTTCTGCCAACCTAGCAGTTTGAAAGCACGTAAAATTTGCAAGTAGAAAAATAGGGTCCACCTTTGGTGGGAAGGTAACAGTGTTCCATGCGCCTTTGGCATTTAGTCATGCCGGCCACATGACCATGGAGACGTCTTCGGACAGCGCTGGCTCTTCGGCTTTAAAACTGAGATGAGCACCACTCCCTAGTGTCAGGAACGACTAGCACATATGGGCACAGGAACCTTTACCTTTAAGTTTATTGAATGCTAAATAAAAGCAGAAGTATTATCTGATTTAAAGTGGTATTTGCAGTTTTAGTTGCATAAATCAAAGTGTAATTTCCAAATTAAGGGAACTACTTTTTTGCTTTTTTCTGCTATGGTCACCTAGAGTATCATTGTAGAAGAATGCTAGAAACATAGCATTTTAAAAATGATTTGGAGAAAAAATTTGAACAGGTGCAGAAAAATTAGCAATGGCTGGAAAACTGAGAAATGGAGGCATTTAACTTAGACAAGAGATGTCAAAACAGCATATATGTACTTTTCAAGTACCCTAACCTTCCAGACTTCCAGCCACTAGAGACTCTTTCTCAGTTGGGGTTTATAGCATTCCTCTACAATAAATCCCAGCAGCCCTTGGGTGAAAATGGCTATCTTTTTCTAATCTTCCTGCTTCCTTTCTAGAACTCTTTGGGTTTCAGTTAGCGCTACTGTAGTTCATTGCACCAACAGCCTGAAATAGTGCCCATTATTTGATTCCACAGTTGCCACTTGATTCAGCAGCACTTATAGCCTTGGTCACCACAATCCATTCTTCTCCACCATGCACAGTGCAAGACACTTCCTTATTGCTGCCAGAAAGGTACATGGATATCACCAGGAGCCCAGGGTGATTTAAGGGAGGATGCAAGCAACCTTCCTATATGTCATTATCTAGGCCAAAGGGAAATACAATCCAGCATTCATTAGGATTTGCTTTGTTTTGTACTTCTATAACACTTATAGAACAAAAAAAGTAGGACAAGCAATAAATAATACATTTTTCCTTATTGTGCCAAAATTAGGCCATAATTTCAAGACTGCTTTTATCAGTTTACGCTAAAGAACTGACTAGGAATGTTTTGGCTTTGTTTCTTTTGCCAACAATTCTCTCTTCAGCAGATCTCAAGGTTTTCCAATCTGTATTGCAGATGAGTTGGATTACTATCCCTCAAACTTACTAGCACTGGGAGAGGAGTTATGGGATTTCCAGTCTAAAACATCTGGAAGTTGCCAGGAAAGGCATCTTTAGTCTATTCATATAACCCTCCCTCTCCATCCGAATCTCCTGCTGTTTACGTCTTAAATCAACGTGCACTGATTCAAGGTTTTTTTTCGGGTGTATCTGTCCCCGTCCTGGCCTGTGAATCTTATTTCCTTAAGTTTTAGTTCCCAACGCTGAAGGAGAAAAGAAAGAGAATAGAAAAGTCAATCAACCGACAGAAATTCACCCACATTTAAAAAGCAATTTTCAAAGTGGTTAATGGAAGGCAGGCAGTAGTTCCTTTCCTTTCAATTTTATTTCACTTTTACCAACTTTGCTGTTATATTTTTCAACATCACCTGGAAGGACACAGTGTCAGTTAGGTTAATAATGCAAGGAATTTCCAACACACCCCTCACCATTTTCCCAGTGAAATACAGGTAGTCCTCAACTTACAACTGTTCATTTAGTGACAATTCAAAGTTATAATAGCACTGAAAAAAGTTACTCATGACCATTTTTAACACTTAAAACTTTTGTAGTATCCCCATGATTATGTGATCAAATTCAGATGCTTGACAACTGGTCCATACTTATGATTGTTGCTGTATCTCAAGGTTATGTGATCACCTTTTGACAAGCAAAATCAATGGAGAAGGCAGATTCACTTAACAACTGTGTTACTAACTCATCAACTGCAGTGATTCACTTAACAACTATGGCAAGAAAGGTCATAGAATGGGGCAAAATTCACTTAACAAATGTCTCACATAACAGAAATTTTGGGCTCAATTGTGGTCGTAAGTGGAAGACTACCTGTAAAAGGGTTTTTGCTTAGCTTGGCCCAGATGCCAAATGTACAACCTCAGTTCTCTAGAGGGAAAATGGATTCCACAAACACTTTGAAATATTTGGTCGGCACAGATGGGGGGGGATCAGTAAAGGTGTTAATGGAGAAGCTGCTGTTTGCCTCTGGTCTGGCGTCAATTTTAGGCTTAGGCTCAAGGCAGAAATAATTGCCAATACTAAGCAAGGCATTTCTCAAAATGAAAAAGGGAGAAAAAGATTGACTTTACTAGGATGCAAAGTGAATAAGAAAAACTTAAATCAAGGTGTGTGTCCCCCCCCTCCCCAATCAGGTGCTTTCTAGAAGAGTTGACTGAGAATTCAGAGAATTGGAGGAACCCAATTTGTTTGTGGTTTTTCATCTGGAACAAAGACTCACTGAGACACTTCTTAACATATGTTAGAGGTTGCAGCCTTACTGATTTACTGGTGCATTGTCATTCTCAATACAGCAACATGCCACAGAAAGGCTTTCTTTACGTAATCCTAACCCATGTTTGGAACCTTTTGGAACCTTCATGTGCTGTAATGATATATTTACTTATTAGGGAGTAAACCACATTGAAATTATGGAATTTTCTTCTAAATAGTCCTGGACATTACATTCTGGCTGTAAAATATGCAATCAGTGAAGCTGGCTATAGAAAAGGAAGCAATGCAGATCAGCAGGTCAGTCTCTCAAGCCATCCTCAGCAAACTGGCGCCTTCCAGAAGTGTTGGACAAATTCCCAGAATTCCCAGCCAACATTAACAAAACACAAAGGTCATACTGGCTGAAAATTCTGTTAGTTGAATAGCCCAAGAAGATTGTGGATCTTGGGGAAGATTGTGTGAGTTTATAAAGTGTTACATTTCCTTTTCACCACCACCACTTGTTTCTCTTTTACTCCCCCTTTTAAGGTAGACGTTTTACCACAAAGAGTCTGCACTTTTGCATGGTTTTTTTTTCTTCCTACCATTATTCCTGTGCTATGGCAGGGTCTGCTTGCACTTTTGCATGTTTTAATCCAACAAAATAAACTTCAGAAGTGATGTGGCCTTGAGAGGTCCTTGGTGCTCTCTGAGTTTGGCTGTTTTCTTGCAGAAGTTTCATTACCCTAACTAGGTAACATCATCAGCGCTTACAAGGAGTGAGGTTTGCTCTTCATTTATATTCTTAGGGGCTTGCCCTGCCAACTTTGGGGGGAGAGGTCTTGGAGGTTCTATGGTTGGGCTGTTTACTGTTAGCTTATTAGGCCATTCCTTGATTGAGGGATTGTTTACTTCTTGATTGTTGGTCTGATGTTAATCTTGGTGTTAATCTATGCTTATCTGGGTGTTGATTGTGGAGAGGTGTTTTGGTCTTTTTGTTGCCTTTTTGGTTTGCTGATTGTCTCTTTCGCACATAGTATGTAGATGTTGTTTATATGTCTATTGATGGCCAGTTTGTCAGAGTGCCAGGCTTCTATAAATTTTCTAGTGTTTTTGGACTTGGATTGGTTTCTCAGTTGAAACTTCAGTTAAATCTATCGATATGTTGTGAAATTAAAGAGTTTTCACCATGTCTTCTGACTGCTGGTTGGTGTTCATAGATGCCTACTGCTAGTCTTCTGCCTGTTTCTTTTACATAGTGGCTATTGCAGCATTTACATTGTATGTTGTAGAGAACTCCTGTTTTTTTTCTTCCAGGGCTGCTGAGTGCTTTGGGTTACTTAGGGTGTTTTGGAGGGCTTTAGTTGGTTTGTGTGCTATGCTGATTCCATGTGGTTGTAATAGACTGTTGGTGGTTTCTGATGTTTTTATGTATGGTAATATTATCCTTTTTATGGCTAGTGTTGGTTGGCTATATATTTATGGCTATATTGGGTTAAGTGATCAAGTACTTTTTGATGAAGTTTGATATCCATTTTGCTAGAAGATGTTGTATAGATGCTGTTTCCTTTTCCAGATGTTCAGATTGCTGCAGGGTGTTTGTACTCACCTAAATAGAGTTCTTACACAAAACCATCCCACAACACTGACAGGGGAAGCCACTAAAATATAAATTATTCCGCACTAGCACTGATGATGTTATCTAGTTTGTTAATGAAACATCTCCAAGAAAACAACCAACCTCAGAGAGCACCAAGACCCACTCTTTGAGATGTTGCAGATCCTCTATGTATGTAGATTAAATGCCTGCTCATTTTATAGCTCTCATTCATGTACTTGTTTGGAAGTAGTCCCATTGATGGTTCCTTCAAGAAGCACTTTTGGAAAATACAGTCCAAGTCTCCTTTGGAAGTATAAGTACTTCAGTTTAGAATCTGGATTAGGTGATAATTAGAGGTTGAGAGGTGACAGAATGAAAGGTCATTGATTCCTTGGGGAGTAGAGAGAGGCCATTGAGACACACATAACCTTGTTGGCTGGTCTACACATCACTCTTGCCTACATCTATAGAACTTTCTGTTAGCAGCAATGTGCTCTGCTCCCAGATCATCCCAGCCAACTGGCTTCCTCCTTCCCTCCTAACTTTGGAATGTCATATCACTGGAGCTCTAATGAAGACAAATAAGCTGTTTTCAAAGTTGTTGACACATTGTCCTAATAGAGAAGGGGAGAAATCATATAACTGCACCAAATACCAAGAGGCAGTGATTCATTTGGGAGGCAGCATATCTTATTATGTACTTCCATTGTGACTCATCCTAAATAAAGCAGAAGTTCTTATTAAAAGATTAGTGAAAAAAAGGCTTGGGCTCAGCCTTGTGTAAATCTAATGAAATGTACATGTTTTATTAGAAGACTCCATCTTAGCTTAGAATAGACTAAACAGTTTGAACAACATCCTTGTAAGTGGGAACCACTACAGCTATCTTCAATCTCCTGCAAGATCCATGTATTATCGTCTAACACATAATAAGGGTACAAACTTGGGAATACTATTTTGCCATGTTAGTCTTATTTATAAATATACTACTAAAACTCCCATGTCTATTTAATTGCAACCTTCAATTGGGAGAAACAGGGCATCATAGGGTAATATTTTCATCAACATTTCTCACATAGGCTAACTCAGAGAATGCATCAAAAATCTGAGACTATGACTCCCATAGAATTCAAATTTGGCAAAGTTGTAGCCACTTCAGTGCTGTTGCACTGCCATAGTTAGCTATAGTCATGTCAATGTCATTTCCAATGTTTCCCTGCCAGCTTTCTATAAGGAAAGTCAATGAGGAAGCCAGCAGAAAGTTAGAAGTCACTCCCGCTACCAGTTTGCTTTCAGGTGCAAATCAAGATGGAGCAGGTTATCTGAGAAATTGTCTCTCCCTGATTACATCTGCCTGTTCTATTGAGTCTAGCTGAAGTGAGGGCCAGTGGGCATCCCACCTGTTAAGGCAGGAGTTCCCAACCCCTGTCCACAGACCGCTGAAAACTGGGCTGTACAAGAAGCAGGGAAGTGTGTGAAGTTCCATATATGCAAGCGGCAGGCAGGGTCATGAAACCATCCTCTCCCCCTCACTGCCATCACCGCCACTGTCTGTCTGTGGAGCCAAAAAGGTTGAGGACTGCTGTGTTAAAGGAGACAACCCTTGTGGCCTTCTGGAAATTCCTTAAAGCATGTTTTTCTCAACAGGCCTGGGAATCCCCTAGTAACAGGGAGCCTTTGTATTGGTTGCATCATGTGCTGCATCTTCCTATTCTTCTCCTATTATCTTGTTTTTATTTATGTTTTATCATTTTTATCTGGTTTTGTAAGATGTTTTATTGTTTTTAGTATATGCTGCTCAGAGTTGCTTTGTGCAAGATGAGTGGCCATATATATTTCATAAATAAATAAAAAAATAGATGCAAACTGTGCAGGATTATTTTGATATTTCAAAAGAGCAGATTCCTATGTTATACTGTATATTAGTTTGGCCTTGTTCAAGAAATACCTGGCTGTAAAGACTCTGAGTGGCATAAATGTCTAAACATTGTACCTCCTCATGAGTGTCTGTTGCCTTTGTTATAATGTTGGTATTTCCTAGGCACTTGCCAGTAGAGAGTAAAGTAATAGTTATCAGTCATTGCCATCTCACTGTGTACTCTGTTACTGAGGAAAAGCCAATCCTCTTGAGGGGGAACTGCAAAATTGCCCCTCTGCTAAATTAAAAGAAAACATGGTGACATACTGTAGTGACAATGCATGACCTTATCCCTTGTGGTTAAGGTTATGCCTTGTCACTACAGTATATCACCATGTTAATTTTCAGGGGAAGAAGGGATAAAGCAAGGAGACAGGATAAGACCCTAATTCTCACTAATGGGAAACCGCTTTCCCCATATCTCCAGTATTAATGTTTTGCAGTATTTCTCCCATGCCACAGCTAAATCTGAAGTAAATTGGCTCAGAGCTTCATTGTCATGAGAATATTGGGTGAGAAGGTCAGGGAGAGTCAATCACAGTTGCATGCAATCATGCCACTCAAATCAAGTGTATGGAAGAACCTTTACAACCTTGTTTCCAGTTCTATGATGAGAATAAGGTGAAAAGTAACCTTTGTAGCAGGGGTGAGTTCTCTTTACCTTTACTACCGGTTCACAGTGCTTGGTTCTGCGCATGTGCAGATCGTCAATTATAATGTCCGGGTGAGTGGGCGGAGCCTCCTGCCGCTTTTACTACCGGTTCTAAAGAACCAGACAGAACTGGGAGCAACCCACCACTGCTTTGTGTGGATATGTTCACATAGATTTTTTTAGCAACAGCAGAGAAGTGGTTTGTCACTGCCCTTTTTACAGATTTTTTTTAACTTTCTTTTCTAGGTTATAGTCCTGAGATTTCCTCCTGATCTTCCATCCAAGTACTTAATGGACTGCCTTATTTTTCTGAAATCAGTCAAGGGCTACTAGTGTGTGTCTTAGCAAACTCACTGTAAAAGAGGAAAATAGCCTTTTCAGAAACCTGAAGTTGACCAGATCATATGCAAAATGTTTAGAATACCTGAAAAAGCTTAATAAAGTACAATTCATAAGATCTAAACCAACTTTTGTTGTTTCTGTTGTAACAGACTTACAAGTGCCATTCTCTCCACCACTCTATCCTCTTACTACTATCATTTGTTCTGGAGGAACCACCAGCTGGAATTACTGTAAATAATAATACTAATGGTAGAAAAAATGTTTTCTGCTAGGATCTCTGAAGATTGAGTTGTAGATTCTGAAGTCTCTTTGTGCTGTCAACCCAAATTAATTATCTAGCCATTAATTCTTCTCAAACAACATAAATGCCTTCGGTACACCCTCCTGGAAACCTGCTGAGTTTCTGTTGCAATGCTTGGCTTTCATTAGAGAAAGAATGATTGTGATAATCTGCACATGATCTGCTTTTATGGAATTTAGGGAACTCTAGAAGCTAAGTAGGAATGTACTCATTATATGCAAAGCTTTCAAAGAGGCCTCAAAGGTTGCATCCCGGTAAATGAGCAATCAACACAGGAATACTCAATACCTAGTAGTTTTCCCCTCAAGGAAGAGTCTGCAGCAATGAGACCAGCTTATTTATGTTTACACAGCAATCTAATTCTAATTGAAGATAACATTTTTTCTTCTAATGCTAACTTTTTAATTGTAGATCTAAGATATGCATACTTAGATAAAAGAATTGGGACCATTTAAATAAGTGAAAGGATCCTTACTTTGGGCAGCTGATTGTAGGTTTAATATATAGGTGTAAGACTTATAAGGTGACCCTTCCTTTCTAATGATTTATTATTGCTTTCTAAAATAATGGATACATTGGGGTGAGGAAATATACTCAATTAAATAAGACGTCTCTTGTTTCATTAAATTTGTTCCTGGGTCATCTGCAGCAGGAGTCTCCAACCTTGGCAACTTAAAGACTTGTGGACTTCAACTTGCAGAATTTCTCAGCCAGCTTTGCTTTTCCTCAGCCAGCTTTGCTTTTTCTCAGCCAGCTTTGATTTTCTGGGAGTTGAACGACTTCAACTCCCAGAAAAGGTAAAGTCTTAAAGTTACCAAGGTATGAGACCCCTCATCTGCAGGGTTATTAGGCACCATCCAAGACATTTTTCACTGGACCTTTTCTTTCACTCTCAGTTCCATATATGGAAATTGATTACATTGACAGATGAACCTTATTTCAACAATGGTGATATGGGACAGTATTGTCAGCTATACCTCAGGATAATGGGTTACTTATAGGAGGTGAACCAGTCTATAATTTTAATACTGAGTGCTCCAGTTTTAGAAATAAGCTGTATTTACAAATTGAATGGCTTCATCTCCTGTAAGTAACCTATTAATCAATGCCCTGCAGATCCCATTATCAAGGTGTTGTTGTTTTTTTGCACCTGTGTTATGACTGTCTATGCCAAAAGATTTTTTTTTTTTGGCTGTTGTTTTATGATTAGCCGTATAAGTAGAGCAGTCATGTTAGGAATGCTTAATTGTACCCCTTTAAGATAACCACATTGCTTATAACATGGTGGCAAAATTTCAACTGGCCAAAAAGATTGGGGACTGCTTCTCTAATACCTCATCATTGGCTGCTTGCCACGCCATCTGATGCTTTCCTGATTCCTCTTGGACCATTGGTTATTCCTCAGTTAATTACTATTACAGTGTCAATGTGCAATTTGTGAGTTGAGCAATCCAAACTATGTAGATGGTACGTGGTAGAGCACATGACTTGTGCTTGCTGCATCTCTGTGAACCAGCATAGACAGATGGTTTTCCCCCACCCCCAAAAGAACTGTTTCTGTAACAATCACCAAGAGAAACAGGAATAGCCAAAGTTGCCATTAAATGTCCTTACAACAGTCTATACGTTTAAATTTAACAGGAACTCAAAAATGACAGTTTGAAAGCAGATAATACCGAATATTTATGTTTACATTTGATAGAATCGGAACTGAAGGTTTCAAGCTTTAAAAGATGGAAAACCACAGGGACTGAAGCATTATATTATTTTATAATTTAATAATCTCAGTTTCTAAGATCAACTTCTTGCAAATTTAGCTCTGGATGGAGAATATTAATAGTTTGTAAAAACCAACTAGCTTAGTTCAAGACTCTGCATGCTCAAATGTTATTGTTCTTAATGTCACGATTTGATAAGTACTAGAACACATTACATGTAGACGTCACTCAACAACTGCTCTGCTTAATGACCATTCAAAGATGCAAATGTGCTGAAAAAGTAATTTTAGTAGCAGTCCTTGCCTTTACAACCATCACAGCATCTGTACGATTACAGGGTGCTTTGAAATTTGTGGGTGTTTACGACCATTGCAGCATTCTGTGGTCACATAATATCTATTTGTGCACTTCACTGCCAGCATCCAACAATGGAAATGACAGCATGGAAAGGTTGCCAGTAAAATTGCAAGTCACAGTCACATGATCACATGTGGTCACTTTGCACAGTGTTGTAAGTCAAGGACTACCTATATTTAAACTTCTCTGGTGTTTAAGACAATCAGGGCTAATATTTCCCCAAGACCAGGGTGCAGGGTATGTGGAGAAATGGAAATCACTCTTTCTAGAAGTTTAGTTTTCAAGTCTTAAAATGTAATTGGGGAGCAGGGGGTAGGGGGATACAGGACATCAAAGACTATATAAATTTCAATATGGAATGCATGTGGTGGAAATTAAAATCCTTACTGGCCAAAACGTGTTTCTTAGGGGTTTTTTTAAGCTTTCTTTCCCCTCCCTCTCCTTCCCTCAACACACAGGCAAAATAACTCAAGGCCATAAACACAACATTAAGTTTTTGTTCAGCAGCAAGAAAAATAAGCAGAACTTCTCAGTTCCAACTTTTCCATTAAGAAAAGCAGAACACTGTCTAAAAAAATGACTTGGTATGAATCTCAGTTCTGAAAGAAAGAGATAGATGAAAGAGGGAGAGAAAGAGATAGAGAGAGAGAGAGAGAGGGAGAGACGAAGACAATGGATGAAAGTAGTATTTTTAAAAAGTTTTTTAAAAAAATACATTTATCTTCTCTCTAGCTGTATTCAACATATGACAGATATTAAAATAGACTGAATATATAGTGCTGTATTCTAAAATCCAAAGTAATTTAATAAAACTGAAGTTAGAGAAAAGTAAGTCATGTAAAATGTTGGCCTATTAGAATTGGTGGAAATTGGTGGAATTGGTGTAAAATTGTTCTCCAATCATTCACATTTTCTGTTCAATTAAAAATCATTACTTTAATGGAAATAATTTAGTACAGATGTCATTAATGGCATGTGTCACAAAGTCACTAATGAGAAAATGTAAGTCAACTAAGGATAACAATTTTTAAAAACCTACATAATTATCAATAAACTTGAAAATTGAACTGAAAGGATTTCTGAGGAAATGTAAGAAAACATATTCTCCAAAATTTGCAAACAGTCAAAAAGAGAGAGACTGTAGTATTTTAGAAATTAATAAATTTCAGTATTAAGACCATGAATACTATAAATTTGATAATAAAAATTCAAACCATTAACTATTAGATGGAAAAAAATAATACACCTATTAAATTAATATAAGATCTTAATGGTCAAATAACATTTAACATGTTTAAGATCACTTCTCATTCTTCAGCACTTTTTAACAAGTATTACTAAATCAATAAAAACAGAGATAGTTAATAAACTCTTGATACTTTACTATTTTTCAATTAATTTTATGAATCGTTGGTAAATTTCCCAGGGTAATTTGAAAGAAGATGATTTTAGAAACTGAGATGATTAAATTATAAAAATAATAATATAAATACTATAAAAATAAATGAATTACAGTAAAATATTATCCATTTAAATTTAACAGGAATTCCAAAATGGCAATTTGAGAGGAGAAGATACTGAATATTTATATCTACATTTTACAGAATCAGAACTGAAGGCTTAAAGTTTTAAAAGATGGAAAACCACAGGGGCTGAATGAATTAAAGAGTGCAAAAGATGTTCTTATCCTAAAGTTAGTTTAGATATGTAAATCATTAAGAAGGAAAGGTACTACCATGGGGAAAAAAGTTAAGACTACAGATTACATTTACTTCCAATTGATTTTCTTGTTGGAGACAACTTCAGTAAGAAAATCATAACTCCATATGCAAATATGCTCCACATAGACTCCATTATCATGGAGTCTATGTGGAGCATGTTTGCATATGGAGTTATGATGTGTCTTTATCATCAAGAATTATTCTGCAATTCATTCCAGTCATACCAGGGCAAACTGCTGAAAGAATAAAATCTGGCCATAAAAGGAAAATGACAGGATGTGTAATGCTTATACAGAATGAAGACCACCTATTAAGGTGCATATATAAATTTCTACCTATATATAATATGAAGACAAAACAAATAAAAACATGCATAGACTGGATGCAAAACTTTGAAGAAACAGTTCAATTCAACAATGGGAGGAGGAGTGGAAAATTTCTATAAAATTCATCCCAAGTTAAAATTTGGGAGAACTAGTATAAAATGTTTTACAGATAATATACAATTCCACCAATAATTGCTAAAAATAGACCAATCATATGAATAATAAATACTGAAAATGCCACAAGACAGAAAGAGCATTCAATCATATGTGGTAAGCATGTGTAAAAAAAAAACCCTATGGTGAAGATAACATCATTCATAGAATTTTAGGGATGAAAATGGAAATTAAACTATTTTTTAAAATTAGCTATAAATTGAGAACACATCAATAAAAATGTCATAATGTATTAAAATACATGCTTATAGCTGCAACAATCAACTTTGCACAATGCTGGAAAAAAGACATAATATTGAGAACTGAAACTTGGAAACTATGTAGCAATCTCAAAACTAACAATATATATGCACAACAGAAATTAAACTAACTTTAACCACTAGCTTCCCATATTATATGTTATATAGCAAAATAAATACAGAGTATGGTTTCTAAAATTTGCAATACGTACTACAAATTAGTTGGAGAACTAAAAAGGAACATGTCAAACATTAAATATTTAATTATATTTTTAAGTGTGTTTTTCTTCCTTTTATAAAACATTTATAAATAATATTACACAAATTTATACTTATTTTTTATATCATAAAAACAATCTTTTACTAAAGTTATATTGAACATTAATTGTATAAACAATAATTATCTGTCCATTCATAGATAATTCCCTTTTTGAAATAACATAAAAGGATTATAATGATAAGAAAAGGATAATTACTCTTATTCTGAATCTTGTCAAATTGTATTTAAAGAATAGAGAGGATAAAGGCTGTTATATTTATTTACAGATTACATGGTTTTTATTCTCTCTAATGCATCATATGCTTCTCAGCCTATAAAACAGGAAGGTATCATGCTTAGTAATTAGTTAAAATCTATTGTTTTTTTAAATTAGATTTTCCATAAAATAAATATAATTTATTAATGTACTTAAGATACAAATATGGAATAAAATGGATTTTGGGGATTAGCATCAAATAATCTCATATATGTAGAACCTTGAATCTTTAATCAAGCTAAAAAGTACAATAAATATAATGGAAAATAATATTATTTCTTCTAAAGTACCTATTTTAATAGGAAAAATATAATAGGCTATATATACTATCATGAGTATAATGTCTTTGAAGGATCTTGTAGAACAAGTAAGTGAATGAATTAGTCTGCTAATTTCTGTTTTGACAGTGTAAAACATAGAAATCCACAGGATCCAAAGTTTCTATCTATTTGGCAAAACCTGGCTGCAATGTTGTGATGCAAGCTGCATCCTTTCCTTCCAGTGATTGCTTATATAAAAAGGGTGTAAGCTTGCACTATGTCAGCACAATACTGCTCTGCTTATTTGACTCCAGCTTGTAGCAACACTGCTTCAAGAAATGATTCCTCAGAATTCCTCAGAATTTAAGATTAGGCACAATTTTGGAGGCTTATATGATTAAAAATTTAAGCAAGAAACTTTTATTTCTGATTTTAAAAAGCAAAAAAAAAATGGATTTGACTAATTGCCTTCTAAAAGTACAAAAATTGTCATGATCATCAAGGAGAATTCTTACAGCTTAACTGCAAAAATTATAACTTAACATTTTAAATCTTCGCCATCTGACCCCAATAAAATATCATTGATAGTGCATACATATCCGATGACTTATTGGTGGAGCTATAAAGAGAAAAGGCCTTTTTCCCCATCTCTGGAGGACATGTGTTAATGTTACAAAATTCTGAGTGGAGGTTTTTGATGAAACACAGGATTGAATACTCTCCAAGTTTAAGTATGTTAGGTATATTCAATAACAGAATAAACAAATTACAAATCAGAAATAGATTACCTCCTTGCTATTAGAATTTAAGCAATTATTCCACAGCACTGGAAATATTTAGATAATTTTTCTGTTCAAATATTGCAAATTAACTCTAATTTGTTGATATTCATGTGGATAATTTTGAAAAAAATTATGCTGGATAAACAAAAAAGAAAAAAATATTTTTACTGAAAATATTATGGTTTTATTTGTCATGTAAGCAATAAACTCCTCTACGAAAATCTTAAAGTTTGTGAGAAATTGATATATTTGTAATGGCATATTACATATGCATATTACATATTACAAATATATGTTATATACATGTGCAAAATGTAGCTGATGTGTGCATATGTCTATTTGCAGTTCAGTAAAAATAAAATTAAAAAATGTAATTCAACATTTATGATGCAGATAAATATTTGAGAGCCCAGGTGGTCTAAAGAATAAGATTGCTCAATTCTGTAGGTAGAAAGAAGCAGATAGATTTTTTCCCCTGCTTGCTTACTAAGAATTATCTCTCAAAATATCATAAACAGGCCTAGTCCAGCTCTTCTAGTATGAAACCCTTCAGGATAGTATCTTTGATCTGGCTATTCAGTCTGACACATATTCAGTTTGTGCTATGAAAACTGCACAGTTTGTGTTTCATTTCAATAGAAGTACACTAAATCTGTGTCCTAGAGATTAAAAAGAACAGTATGTGGTCTGGCTGTTGTGTTTATTTGTATAGTATATCCCAAACAGACATGAGAATCCCAGGAAACATTATCTAAGCATTAACAAAGACTATCTTCTTCTAACAAATCCTGAATTCCTTGACAGCATCAAAGCAACCAGGCACTCCTCCATGTAATAAACTGAGCTCATTTTTAGAAAACTTTCAGGCTTTATACTATTTCCAGTGGTGCTCTGGCTGCAAATTGAAATGGAATTTCAATATATTATGTAAATGCATTTGTATATCGATTTAACTACAGAAAGACATCATAAAGTTTTCTATTGGTTTTCAGTGTTAAAATCTAGTAACACAGAAGGATTTTTAAAAAGTAATAATTCAGCATTTACAAAGAGCAAAATCTATTCATCGTTCGCCACTTCTCTAAGAAAAATTGCCATTGAAAATAATATTAAGTGGAATTAAGATTTAAAATGCCTTTTTGTTTTCATTTATTACAGAATCATATGTTGGATATCAGTTGCTCAGAGGTACATATAAAAAAAGCAAAAAAACAAAAACAAATAAATAATTAAAAATGCAAAATCCAGAGCTCAAAACTTGCACATACAGCTTTTATCTGCAGTTCAATAGAACAGACGCATCCTTCACACATTCATCCTTTCTCTTACATGGACCTGCTTTTCACCGATAAGGGAGAATGGTAAATATATTTGAAAAGCTCTTGTCCAAATGGAATTTCATTTCTTTGTCAGAGCATCTACTGGCAAAACAAAATCACCAGTCTGATTTCTCAGAATCTCTTAAATACAATTTATGTTTTCTTGTCTGCTTCAGAAACTCTTTTAAAAACTCAATTTATTTCCCCACAAGGCCAAAATAAGTTGAACACTTGAAAGCATAGAGCACAGGCTATTGTGTAGATCTTTTCATGAAAAAAATAATCTCCAAAGTACATGAGAAAGGTTTCTAGAGGAAAGATTCAAGTTAGAAATGGGATTAGACGAATCCATGGAAAAGCTCATCAAAAGTAGTTCAAAAGACAACAAATACTAAGCAACTATGTCAGGAGCAAATAGCAAGAATTACTCATGTAAATATGGTATTCAATACTATATCATTAAACTGAATTAAATAGTATCTCATATATATATATATATATATATATATATATATATATATATATAATGTATGTATGTATGTATGTATGTATGTATGTATGTATGTATAATATATGCTGAGCTTGTCGATCGAAAGGTCGGCAGTTCAATGGTTCAAATCCCTAGTGCTGCGTAACAGGGTGAGCTCCCGTTATTTGTCAAACCTAGCAGTTTGAAAGCACGTAAAAAATGCAAGTAGAAAAATGGGGGCTACTTTGGTGGGAAGGTAACAATGTTCTGTGCACCTTTGGCGTTTAGTCATACCGGCCACATGACCATGGACATGTCTTCGGACAGTGCTGGCTCTTCGGCTTTGAAACAGAGATGAGCACCGCCCCTAGAGTTGGAAACAACTAACACATATGTGCGAGGGGAACCTTTACCTTAAATAGTATTATTCCTGAACCCAAATCACTGATTTTTCAAGTCAAGTTTTCAATTGTATGCATGTCTGCTCATGAGTAAATTTGACAAGAAATTTATTCCTGTACCATAAGTATATTTGGATTGCAATATTAAATGAATGGGTTTTTCCTTCTTTGAAACTAGTAAAGAGAATCATTTTACTAAATTTGGATGTGCCTAGGGCTGAGGAACCAGGTTATCTGAAAAAGCTTCAGAGTTCACAGTCTTCTTCTAAAAATTTTCTGTTGTAAATAACTGGGAAAAAGTGCAGTAAAATAAGCAGAAAGGAGTCACAAAGATAGAAATAAGCTATCCTCCTCCACATACTTCTGAAGAAAATTGGAAACTTCAAAATGCTCCTAAGCCAAATCTCTCCTAAGCCAAAGATAGGGTTGCTCTACTTGTGAAATTAATAAATGTACTTTGTAAACTATGTTGAAAGACTTTATCAAGGAAAGGAAGCATGCAAATGTTAAATATAAATACATTATACCTGCATTGTGCAAGTACCGCCAATATACAAAACAGCATTTGCAGGAAAATAATTCTGCCTCTAAGCCAGCTTGGAGCTTTAAAACTTGGCAGCTTTAAGACTTGTGGACTTCAACTCCCAGAATTCTCCAGCCAGCTATGCTATGCTGATTGGAGAATTCTGAAAGTTGAAGTCCACAGCTCTTAAAGCTGCCAAGTTTGAAGACCTCTGCTCTAAGCTGACACACTCAGTTTTAATTGCAGGCGTGACACCAAAAGGAAAGGAGGAAAAGGCGAAACATTTGTGCATAAATATCAAGTTGTGGTTCCCAGTGACATCTGAGGTTCACAGCATACACACTATTACTTCACTATGCTGGATGTTAGAGATCAATAACATATGTTTAGAAGTCTTTAAGCTTACTTCTAATCATTGCTCTTGAAATATGGAGAAATGTAACCTTAGCCATATGGGCTTGGAAGGTTTTCCTTTGTTAACTCCGAGAACCGTTTGGGAGAGTTAGCAGCACCTTTGACAGCCAAGTAGAGATACACTAATTTAATTTTGTAACTGATTGTATGTTCTTGTATATGTTTTTTATGGAGAAAAAATGATAAGAAAGCAGAAAGAGAGAACAGATGTTTTGCAATGATGGAAAAACTGGAATATTAATACAGCTGTAACAGAACAAAGATTTAAGAATCTCTTGAACAAAAAGTTGGGGTTTTCAAATAGAAATACCTATCACATGAATAATTTGAGATCCATCCAAAACAAAACCAATAAGCAATGATTAGCCACTTTAAGCTAATGCTGTGCCCAAATCTGCCATGAGTTTCTTAGTATTTTCTACCTTGTGAAAGCAGTTTCCTATTTTTCCACCATGCTCTCAGAATAGTTGAGAATTACATTTGAATTCCTCTTGCCTTGTTTTACTTTATTGTTGGAATTAGTGAGGAATTTTATTGTTGTTGTTATTGTTTCTATTTTCTGTAACATTGTTATTGTTTTCGGTAACATATAACTCACTCATTCCTTGGTACTTATACAGATAGTCCTTGCTTGCTTCATGATTGTTCAAAGTTATGACAGACTCAAAAAAGTTACTTATGACCCATCCTTATAGATATCACTGCCCCCTCCTTGGTCATGTGATCATATTTTATGTGCTTGGCAACTGGCTCACATTGATGACAGGTTGCAATGTCCCACGGTCTTATGATTGGATTTGCAATGGTTTTTGGTGTTTTCCACAGAAAATGCCAAAATATATTGGATATGCTGTATTAGCTTAATGGCCACATGTGCACTTAGCAACTATATGATTCAATTAACAACTGATCTAAAAATGTTGTAAGATCAAATCAAGTCCCATTGTGATCTGCTTAAAAACTGCAATGACTTATGGGACTCAATTATGGGACTCAATTATGGTCATAAGTAGAGGATTACCCCATTTCTGTGAACAAGTCCAACAAGGCCATTTCACTTCTGATGTCTTTCCTAGATTTTAACTAAAAAGTCAGATTATGGGGGCTGTGGACTGCTGGTGATAAAAGTATACAATGAAAAAGAAGAAATTCTTACAGCATTAGTTACCTCCTAATAAGTGCAAGAACAACACAATCTTTCCATGAATATATCACTGAAACATTGTTTTCTCTTGAAATAAAATTAAAATCAGAATATCTTTCAAATTTAATAAAAATGCAAAATGAAATTTTCTCCCTTCATTGCACACTATTTGACCTAGTGCTTTGTTGTTGTTCAGGTCAACATTAAAACAAAAATAGGATAAAGTTTATGATAAAAGTAAAAGTAAATATTTCTAAGAATGCTTTGTTTACCCAATTTTGCTTAATGTACAGCTCCCCAACCGCAGGCCATTGGTTGATACTGATATGTGGCCTGTTAGGAACTGGGCTGCACATCTGGAGGCAAGCAGTGGGTAGCAAGCGAAAGAAACAGTCCATGTAAAAATTACCTTCCAAGAAATCAGTTTCTGGTGCCAAAAAAGCTGGGGATCACTGTTCTAGCACATAGACCAATACTAGTCTACACCAAAATCTAGTTTCTAGTTTATACATAACATTTTGGGCTATAGCTATATTTGAATTATGAGAACACATTTGTGGAGATTATGGGTAACTTGCCCATTCATGACATTTTTGACATAGTAGCCTCATCATCCACAATCAGATACATCAAACATTAAGGGGGAAGCAGATGGGTGTTCAAGGACATCCTGAGGGGAACCTCCTAAGAACAGATACTTGCCATAGTAGAGGATTAAAAACATTCACAAAAGGTTGTCTCATATAGCACCTGATTTGAAATCTGCTCCTGAAGAAAGCTCTTCTTGATGAGCATTCAGAAAAAAAAGGCACACAAGAGAAGGCAGAATGTTCTTACTTAATGACCTAAACTTTCTTTCTCCAAGCCATGTTTACAGCTCCAGTTTTTGGTCTATAATCTCTCGCCAGAGGGTTCACATATTCCTTCTTCAGGGAGCAAAATAAAGATTAAGGACTGAAAAGAGTCAGACTAAACTGGAAATATTCACACAAGTCTTTTCAGGAGTTACACAAATTGGGAACATTCATTACATGAATACTCCAAATAAACTTTCTTCTACTAATATCATTCAAATTAATGTCAGCTTCTTGCAGACATATATTCAGCTTTATCAGACTTTCGACTTACAAGAAATCAGAATGCATGCCATCATATACACAAAGGATTTTCTCCTGAAAATATCCATGCTGAAAGTGTGGTGTATTTATGAAGTCACTGTAATTTTAGTGACATTGCATCACATTTCTTGAAGGGACAAAGGAAGATTAAAAATTTATCAGAAATGCTCATGAGGTCTATTCTTACGATCTCTTAAGAGATCTTCAGTTGGGTTGCTCATATAAGTAGGCACCTTCTTCCTCTTCTGGATGCTCTCAGGTTGATAACAAACTTTGTAGGAAGAAGAACAGTAGCAGGAATGTTCAGACAATATTCTCTCTACCATTACTACACAATACCCCATATTTATTTTCTAAAGACATCCAGTTTGATCAATGGTACATCATGACATAAAGTAATACATACCTGGGATATACAAATTAGCATAAACTCAATCATTTTACATTCCACATTCAGATTTTGTCTCCAAAAATTTATATCTGTTTTTTTCTGAAATCTTCAGACTTCAGTTTGCTGGGCCACTTAGTGATAGATAGGGTGAGTGGGCTCTTAATGTTTTCCATCCCTTCCCGGCTAAAATGACTGATCTTTTAAGAGATGGATGAGGTTTTTTTCCTTTGTAGTGTCAATGGTCAATCCAGGAAGCATTACAAGCCCCCTCCCCTTTTGCAAAGAGTCTCAGTCTGGTGGTAAACCTGAGACAATTTGTGGCTATAAAAAGGAAAAGCCAGGAATTCAGGACATCCCCCCCCCCCTAAAATTTAGCCTTTTTTTCTTTTGCAGAAGGATGAATGCTAGCCTGACTTCACTAATAGGAAATATTAATTCCACAATAGATCTTGTAAGAATGAAAAACCCAAGTATGATCACAAGATCCATGCTAAATGTGCTGTTGAGAAACTACTGCTGCTCTTTTGGAACATAAGTTTCTTTCAGAAGAAAATAAGTATTTTTTAAAAAACACACTTCAATGTTATCTGTTGGGTTTTGTTTTTTTGCATGTGCTTTTATAATCAATGAATAACCACTAACTTCTTGGGGGTTTGAAAATAGGGTGGTAATAAGCACGGAAATGTTTATTCTGAAGTAGACAATACATGTTCAGAAAGATTACGGATGCTCAAATCAGTAACATAAAAAATGGAGGCTTCCCACAGTTCAGCCCAAAATACTGATATTTGATGAAGAACAGGACACACGTTTGAGAGAGGCTGTGTAGGCAAATAAAATTGGGAACACATTCTACAGATTAAAAGGATTTGTTCAATGAACACAGGAAAAAAAGTCAGATGGAGCAGCATACAGTAAGAGAAGAGGCTATGTTATAGGCACATGTTGTGATGACTTTCAGTTTGAAAGTTTCTGATCTTATAAATTTCAAAGGGCAATCTTCCAAGGAGAGAATACATACTTGATTTCTAAAAAGTGTGCTTTCAGTTTTAGTTCTTTGCCATATTTAAGTTACAGCATCTTGGTTAACTTCCATATAGCTTCAAATGAATCGTAGGTTTCAAGCCCACCTCAGGTGCTAGCTCCAAACAAAATTGCTTTAAACAGTGAGTGACAATTGACCCTCTGACTCCCATATTAACTGTGGACCTGTATCAGTGCCGAGGTAAAATTCTATCCATCTTTGAAGGAGTATAAAATATTGGCATTAATTTGCTGGTCCTATTGAAAATTCTTCTTCCTGTTCAAAGTGATGGCGAATTTCTCTGGCTTTGCACCTAACCCCTTTCAATCATCTGAAAGGAAGTCATCTGCCAATTGTAACAGTGATGCAAGCATGTGACAAGATGTGACAAGAGAACTGAGTGGTTTTGATGTGCTTGACTGTTCCTCTTGTTTTAACAAACACTGCAAGATCCAATAAGGGTGGATCTAGTCACAATCACTTCTAATCTGCCAAAAACATTCTGTAGACTTTAGAGATGCCTGGCTTTGAATATGTTTTAAGGAAGGCTTAAAACCGACTTAATAAGACATTCCATTCCTGCTCCACTTAACTGATTGTCATATATCAAAAGACCCTCTTCTGATGTAGCCTGGCTCCTACATTGCTCAACTTTTATATCACTGTTATGAAAAAAATTAAAAAATGGTAACCCACCAACCTTGATGAGTAGGAAAACGGCAATGAAAAATGCTCTATATTCTCATTCCTCCACTGTGAGGAAGAATGCCTAAGTACATACTATCAGGTATTTTTTTAAAAAGTTCCTTAAAGATCCAGTATTAATGAGAAATATGCTGCAATAAAATTGAGCAGATTCCATTTTAGAATATTGGAATACTGGAATATTTTTCCCAGTACTTTTTCAAAACAGTGTGCACAAGGAAGTATCCAAAAGAATTTTGGATTTTTTTAAAATGGAAGGCAGCAACAACATTCCAGGAGCCATGGAAGTGTTAGAGGCCAAGGTCACTACAAACTGATACATGACTCATAAATTCTATGCATTTCCTGGAAAGTTTGCTGCCAAAATTTCTAAAGATAAATAGTTCATTTGAAGGCAAAAGGGTAGTGATTGAGGCCTGGCAATTGATTTGCCATTTAATTATTGGTGTATGTGAATTGTCACCTTGTAGTACTACAGTACTGGTACTGCAACATACAATTTGTTCTCCATAGTGGAAATTTTTAGAATGGGACATCTCATTTGTTTAGGATGGACAATCTCAATGTGATTTAAAAAGAAAAAAGAAAGAAAGACTGCAAGCAATGTTCTTGGCACCATTTTTAAAACTTACTTATGGGAAAAGAAGGATTGTACTCCAGAAAAATATTCCTTGCTATTTTGACAGCTTCCAAAAATTAATATGCCACGAAAGTGTTGATCCTGTGATTCTTATAATTATTTTGTATGGATAAATCAAGAGAATTCACAAATTTTTGATACAAGGCAAAGAATCAGATTGTGAAAAAACAGCACATAGTCTTTTTGCTCTTAGAGCAGCCTGATAGAATTATTTTAAAAGTAAGTTACTATGGGGTGGACGGGTGGAGAGGGAGCTGTTCGTTTGTTTTGCTATTGCAATTATCCTTTGCTAGCAACTTTGAACTTCCTACTACCCTATTTAAGAAATTCTTGTTCTGATTTTGGATCTATTTACATAGATGTGTCCTGCCAGAAACAGAAGTGATAGGCTTCAGATAACATATCTCAATGGCAGCCAGTAAGAATTCCATCAATAAACTGCCAAAACAGATAGCATATCTGTTACAGCAATTGTCTCAAAGGCGCTTTTTCAAAAGACAACTGGACTGTTTTTTCCTTATGGAAGAATAAAACATTTTGCTTTTCCTCCAATAGCTTCACAATCAGTTGTGATGGTGGGGGATGGAAAGATAGGTACTGACAATGGAAACTGAATGATGGAGGGAAGATGGAAGGATAGGTTCTTGGATGAGAAGCAAAATGTTTTCTTCTTCTTCCTCAGGGAAAAAACAGTCCAGTTGAAAAAAAGCACCTTTGAGACAACTGTGACCTGGATGGCTAAGAATCTCCACAGATAGCACAGCTATTCTTTTCTGGAGACTTTTTGAGTTGGTCTGATTACATTAGCATTTTTGTTATTCTAATGTGTATATTTACTCACTCTAACCACACTAGAGCATGCAAGACCTGTATCAATGCAACTGATATCTCTTGTTTTCAAAGAAGGAAATAGCTTTATGGAGGAAAGGAGAAAAAATCGGACAGAATTATAGTAAGTATTAAAGGAGAATTAAAATGTTCATCTCTTTTGTGGTTCCCATTATAATCTTTCCCATTTTCTCTGCTGGAAAAAGCAGAGCTGCTTATTCTAGGCATATAGAGCTATAGTTAAGGCAGGTTGCTCCAAGAAGAAGACAAAGTTTTCATAATGCAATTTTGTATATTATCTATATAGCCTTCATTTTATTAGTTCATTTTATTAGATTACTATGTTATAATGAGATAATACAGTGGTACCTTGGTACTCAAATGATTTGAAATGCATTGAATTTGGTACTCAACACATTTTGATACAAAAAAATTGTCCTGCTATTCATCATTTGTTTGGTACTCAATGCACAAGCTAGAATTTGTCTGTGTCAGCTACCTTGTGACTCATTACATTATTGCCTATAGGAAAAATTTCTTTGGCATTCATCATTTTTGGTCATCATTGCACCTCCTTGAACCAATTAATGATGAGTACCAAGGTACCACTGTACTTTTTATATGCTTTGTTTTGTAGGTTTGCTATTAGCAGACAATTGCAAGTATTTAATACATGGATGGGACCTATGAACCTCCCCATCCTATAATTATTATTATTATTATTATTATTATTATTATTATTATTATTATTATT
>WNWU01000007.1:1101199-1133539 GCA_012654045.1 Ptyas mucosa | reverse complement strand
TTATTATTATTATTATTATTATTATTATTATTATTATTATTATTATTTACATTTATATACCGCCCTACTCCCAAAGGACTCAGGGCAGTGAACAGCCAAAAGATAAGATACAAGTAATGCAAACGTTAAAAACCAATTAAAATACATTAAATGCTTTGGCCCCAAACAAATTTAAAACTCCCCAATTTATCAAACAAATTTAAAAACAAATTTAAAAGCAATATAAAAGGGAAAGTTAGGCCAGGCCGGCCTGCTGAAATAAGAATGTTTTGAGGGCGCGGCGGAAAGTGCACAGATCCGGGATCCTTCGTATCTCCGGGGGGAGCTCGTTCCAGATGGCAGGTGCTCCCACAGAGAAGGCTCTCCCCCTGGAGGCCGCCAGTCGACACTGTTTGGCTGATGGCACCCTTAGAAGCCCCTCTCTATGGGAGCATACTGGTCGGTGAGAGGCTATTGGTGGCAGAAGGCGGTCTGCCTTCCATGTCATATATAATTCCAGAGAATTATAGTTCAGTAATAACTTGAGGGCTATAGGTATTCTCACCCTAGGAATAAGGTGAATAATAAAATAGTAAATTTGTTTCAATTTCCATGTCTAAAATGTGGGAAATCAGGTAGAGCTACTGTATATGCTTGAATGTAACATTTCATTTTATGGTGAAATTCTAAGCATGGAAATTAAAGAATGGGACAAAAGAAATACTTCGGTTGAACTGAGCTGATCTTAAAAAGCTAAGCAGGGTTTGATCTGACTATTATTTGGACAGGAGAACATTAGGAGATAAAAGAGGTATAGCTTAGTCAGGAAATCAAAAAGACAACAGCGGATCACTTCATCTATGCTACAAAGAAAATTGCATGCTGGATTCAAAGGTGATTTTAATTTAATTTAATTTAATTATCGGACTTATATGTCGCCCTTCTCCACAAGGACTCAGGGCGGCTCACAGCAATAAACAACAACAAGTCCAGATTAAAATTCAAACAGTAAAAGAAAATAAAATTCCCATTAAAAACCCATTCAGTCCAGGCCAGCCTGGTGAATCAGCCATGTTTTAAGGTCACGGTGCAAAGAGTGAAGGTCGGGGGCCACCCAGAGCTCCAAGGGGAGCTGATTCCAGAGGGTAGGTGCACCTACAGAGAAGGCTCACTCTCTAGGGGCCATCAGCCGACATTACTTGGCCGACGGGACCCCAAGTAGGCCCTCTCTGTGTGAGCGCCACAGCAAGATACCATGGTCGATGGTATTAAAGGCCGCCGAGAGATCTAATAGGACCAGGGCAGAGGAATATCCTGAGATTTTACCTCACCCACCTGTAACAATAGATCACTTCTGACTGTCACACAGCTATCTGATATTTCATTTAAAGCACAGGATATACAGTATAGTTTTAAGTTTTAAAATATATCTTGTATATATAGAAAGTAATCTTATGAAACTCATTTTACCTTTAAGACACCACAACACATCTGGAAGCATTCAAGGAAATATTTTAAATTATGAAGTGAGCTGGAAAAAAAATACATTCGGACTCTAGATATTGGAATCCTGTCATGAAAACCTTTAACCTAATGTTTAATGTAAACACTAGGTTAAATTGTGGCTAATTCCCATAACATCAGAATGGAGGGAAACAGCCAAGCTTGTAATTTTGAAGACATGTCCCCATTCCATAATTTCAGTTCACATGCAGAAGCTATTTGGTTCATGGCCCTATTTTAGACTCTTACTGAGTAAAGTAGAACTTTTTGTTATATACTGTATAACACAAAATTAATACAAAGCTACCTTATAATATGCCATCCCTTGTGCTTGTCTCATTGAATATTGTATCTAAAACCGATAGATAAACTTTTCCCTCCTGGAGTTCGGCCAAAGAGGTTATAGAAAAAATGTTTTTAAAGGGAAAAAAAGTCTCTGCTGATCAGGCAAGTCATCTGGGATCGTCAGAGGCTTTAAAAGCATTTTTTTTACAACCTCTTCAGCCGAAGAGGTTGTAGAAAAAATGGTTTTAAAAGTTTTTTTTTTAAAAAGTTGGCCACGCCCACTCAATCATATTACCCCCCCCCCCAAGCCATGCCTACAAAACCGGTAGTAACAAATTTTACATTTTACCACTGAACTTGAAGCTTGACAATCTGATTCTAAAGAACAATTTCAGACAAAACCTTTAAAAATAATCAGATAACATGTTAACGAAATAATGATTCTCTTCTTTAAAAAAATATTCATTTCCCCCCACTTATGAACAGCCTTGGCCATAGCTTAAAATGTATCAATCATGAAAGAGATTTCTTTTGTCATATACAGATAGTTCTTGATTTACAACCATTCTTTTTGGGGACCAGCATTACAAAGGCACTGAAAAAAATAATTTATGATCATTTTTGACACTTACCACTGATGCAGTATCCCCATTGTCCTGTGATCAAAATTTGGGCACTTGACAACTGGCATGTATTTATGACAGTTGCACTGTTATGAGATTACCATTTGTAACCTTCTCGGCTAGTTTCCGACAAGCATAGTCAATCGGAAAAGCCAGATTCACTTAACAACCGCATAATTTACTTAACAACTGCAGTGCTTTGCTTAACAACTTGTCATCATAAGTCAAGGACTATCTGTATTTACACAAAAAATGAAATGAGGATTTCATGTAATGCTTGTTTCGATGTTGAAAGCTCATATTACTTTATACAGAAATGTATAAAGTTTATTTTTTCATTAGTCCCCTTGATAACGAGTTAACATCTTCTTGTCTTTCTGGTACTTGTGGGACACATTCTAGGTGAACTTCTGATATTTAGATGTAAATATCCCTCTTGCTTTCAACTGGCCCTTTACACTGTCCTGAAATCTGGATCTCAAAAATACCCCCCAAAGGATACTGCTAAGGATTGACCAGAAAGTGGAGTGGGAGAATTTCTTCATCTGAGGAATCTGATGGCCTTGAGAACACTGTTCCCATTTGGAGAAAAGCTTACACCACTTCAATGTTTCCTCCAACCATTTTATGTTAACAATCAAATAAAGCAAATTGTTCTGCTTTGTAGTTGAATAACAACAATTAAGGTCAGCAACTTTGAGCTTATCCTCAGTATCTAACCACCATTTTAAACAGATACTGCTTTGAAAATGCTGAAAAGGCTCTTATCACATTTGACAGGCCATTAAATTTATTGTGGTACACTTTGTAGTTTTGGATTGGCATTCATTTCACCCGATGGAGAGAGCATAACCTATGAATAGTTCTGTGATAAGGAATCTGTTATGCTTTAAGGTGGTATAATATTATTTTCTGTATTTTCTGCTTCAGACAAACACTGCTGGAACATGTCATTTTCAGCATTTCCATCAAATTGAGCATTTTAATATACAGAGTCAGTCAAGAAGATGCAGTCATGGCAAAGTAGTACTTTGAGGAGTAATTGAATAAAATCTAATAGATAAGGATTATCTATTGAATAACAAAAATATTGAATGATAAATTAGTATATTCACTAACATAGTAGACTACTTGCTATAGGCAAATAGTGAAAGAGTATTGCTGCTTCTCAAACACAAATCTATAGCTTTTCTGAAAGCAACTACAGACTTTTATGAAAAACCATAAAGTTAAGTCTGAAAATAAAAATTGAATATTTTTGCAATATGATTAAATTCATGTTTTGCTTCTTGTAGTTAACTTGTCAGGTTAAGCATAAAACATATTTTGATCACGAACATTTTTGTTTGTTTCCAATAAAAACAAACAAACAAAAGCTAAAGCAGCACATCTATGAGACTATCTAAAAAATAAGATCCTGTAAGAAACAGGTTTAAATGAGTGGGATGGCAGACAATAGAAGATAGATACATTTATTTGGCACTCCTTCCTCTATCTTTTACAGTCTTGTATGTTTACCAAGAAATAAATTTCATCAAGTTCACTGGAATTTACTCCACGATGAGTAGACGAGAGTCAGGCGGTATACAAATGTAATAATAAATAAAAATAAATATATTATACTGCCTAGCAGGTACGGATTTTAACAGAATAACAAAGTTGAAAGGGACGTTGGAGGTCTTCTACTCCAACCCCCTGCTCAGACAGGAGACGCTATACCAGGGGTGTCAAACTCAAGGATCATTGGCCAGATCTGGCCCATGGGGTGCTAGAGCTGGCCCATGGGGCTGCCCTGGATACAGCGAAGGACTGGCCTGTGGTGCCTCTGTCAGTAAAAACAGAGCTCAGGGAGGCCACGCACAGCCTGCCCAGGCTCCGTTTTAAGCTGCAACGGCTTCCTGCAGCCCTCTGCCAGTGAAAACAGAGTTCAGGAAAGACCATTTTCACTGGCAGAGGGCTGCAGGAGGTTGTTGGACCGAAAAAAGAGCCTGGGCAGGCTGTGTGTGGCCTCCCTGAGCTCTGTTTTTGCTGACAAAGGACTGCAGGAGGCCATCGCAGCCAAAAATGGAGCCTTGACGAATAATGTCGAGCTGGCCATGCCCATGCCCATCCCAGCCATGCCTACTCACCTCGGTCCCCCAAGGTCAAACACAACCCTGATCCAGCCCTTAATGAAATCGAGTTTCACACCCCTGCTCTATTCTATTCCATCAAGTAACTGTTTAGTTTCTCAATCCCAGATTAGGGAAGGCTTTTGCCTTATTTACCTACATGATTTCATCCGTGGGGTCCTGACTAACACAGGGATTCTAAAACTTAAACTGAAAGCTTTCTATACTGAAAGCATGTGATTCATCTCTGATCTATGACCTCTGGCCAAGCTGAAGTAAAATGCAAATGCTTCCAGAATTTCATTCTCCTGGCCAAATTTATCTTACAGTTCTAAACCTTCCTTGTTTTCTCCTTCACATTTGACATTACGAGGCAACATAAGGATGTGTTATCAACACATATAGTTTGTGCATTTGACAATTTAGCTCACAGAATAACTTCCAGTAAATATTTTCTGGAAAGAATGTTTCCATGTTCTGTAAAGACTCTGTGTAGCTAAAATCATTCAGATTTTGAAGATCAAAAAACACCTTTTAGGATTTTGGACAACCTCATTAACTGTTGTTCACCAGTCCCTTAGTCAGCAGAAGAGTATTCCAAGACAAAATCTGCAGTCCTGTCCCTGACTGTGAAAACATATTTTTCCATGAAGAGTTTTAATGCGGAGCAAGTTAATGATAGCAATTGATTAATTTCTCTGCCTTCATTTCCCCTCCTACCAAGCATCTCCCAATTATAAGCCTAATATCTACCTAATATGGGCAAATGCTTAGTCATCTGTTAAGTTGTGATCTGTCAGTCAGGCCTTTTCTGAATGCTAATCTAATGTTCTACTGAAAGAGTATTGCTCCTTCTTCTCAAACATGAGTTTACTTTTCTGAAAAACATTAAAGGGGAATATCTTACATGGTTCTTTTTTATTAAAAATATATATAAAACCAAGTCTGAAAACAAAAATACAAATATTAAATCTGTGTCCCCTTGAACAGTTCTCTCCAATTATGTAACTCTTCCATCTTGAAGTATTGTTGGACTAAGTCATGGTTTTTCAGAATGTTAACAAGAAAAGCTCTTAACATAGAGCTCTGGTGGCTCAGCAGACTAAGGCAGTTATTAACATCCACTTACATCTGCTGCCTGCAATTACTGCAAGTTCAAATCCCACCACGCTCAAGGTTGACTCAGCCTTCCATCCTTTCTAAGGTAGGTAAAATGAGGACCCAGATTATGGGGGCAATAAGCTGACTTTGTATAAATATACAAAAGTATGAAGGCTATTGCTTAACACATTGTAAGCCGCCCTGAGTCTCTGGAGAAGGGCGGCATATAAGTCAAATTTTAAAAAAAAGGATTACCCTAAGCTTGGTTGATGCATGTCAGATCAATTCAAGATCAAGGAGCTGGGTGGCTATACAAATCTTATAAATAAATATATGAGTAAATAAATGAACGGTACCACACTCATCTTGCTAAAGTAGGAAAAACAATTTCATTGAAATAATAGAAAATACTTGTAAAAACAATTTCATATCAAGCAGTTGATTGCCAAAACTGACATATGATTAGGCTCAGAGATGTTTCATAGATATTTTATAAATGTCCTCAGTCACTGTTATTTGGTGTGTTTTTTTAACATTGTGTCATCAAGTATCTAATAAAACTGATGGAAATCAGTTTTAGTTCAATTAATTCTATTCTTTTTTTAATTATACTGATATTATCTCTACTACTAAGAACAAAAATAGCAAAGCCATTAATCGTATATGCACCTATCAGAATTTTCTGAAAAGAAAATAAAACATAGAAAATCTTTTCTCATTAGCTGTGGTAGAAGTTTAGGAAATGAATTGTAACGAACAATTCAACAATTTGTTAGTTTCAAGATTAGAAAAAAACATCTATATCGGTGAATCTGAAAAAGGTTCAATTTTGAAAGAACAGTTACAAGAGAAGATAGAAATTAAAACTTAGAGAACAAACTATGGGAAAAATGTGGGTGGAGGACTAAAAACACATTTCAGAGACAATGTATGTCTACATAAGTCACATATGAAAATATATTAATGTTGGAATAAAGTGAAATGAGAATAATTTTTCATATATATACTCCCCAATGTAGTGGGTCTTTTAATAGTTTGTGTGAACTTCAATATTTGGAATCTTTTGGCGTTTTAGAAATAACTGATTGTAGCTTCATTTCTTTTTTAAAACTGTGATTGATTGTACTTTGGGGAATATTTTTTTTCTTAGTTTATACACAAAATCACATTTGTCTAATATTGATTTGGAACATCTGTTGTGAACATCTAGGTTTTCAGCTTCAAGGAAATTTTAACTGGCAGACTTCTGTTATGATGCTAAAATCTATAAATCAATTTTTAAATCAGGCTGAAAGACTATGCATAATGCATGAGCTGAATGATTTTTCTTTTTGTTTTCTTACTTTAAAAAACATGTAGGAAACTAGTCCGATCAAGGCCTGATCACTTGAGGTAAATATTCCAGCTTCCCATAACATAAACTCAGATTTCCTCATATTTTAAGTCAGAAGCTGAGCAAGCGATAATGGAAAAGAAGATAGAGAACCAGTTAAGAGAGCAGTAGCTGACGAGAAAAGGGACAGATAAACAAAAGTAGATGAAAAAGGCCCGGGGCTTCCTAAGGAAAAAGAGATGACACGGGATGTTGGTTTCAAAGGAATAGAACTGCAAAAGGTTGGGTGGCCCATCCAATAATAGGACAGAAATGCTACAATGACATTGAGACCTGAAACAGGTATCCAACATAATTTTACCCCTGAATTATCCAGGAAAAAATAGTTATTAAGACTGGGACAAAAGTGAATTACAGAGCCAAGATGAACAATTCAGTTCTTCTGGGTTAACTCTACCCTAACAATGAAACAAGGAGCCTGAGTGGCGTAGCAGGCTAATGCCTCCTACTAAAGCAGCATTTAACATCCAGCTGCCTGTAATTACTGCGAGTTCTAATCTCACCAGGCTCAAGGTTGACTCAGCCTTCCATCCTTTCTAAGGTGGGTAAAATGAGGACCCGGTTTGTGGGGGCAATAAGCTGACTTTGTATAAATATACAAAAGAATGAAGGCTATTGCTTAACGCATTGTAAGCCGCCCTGAGTCTCCAGAGAAGGGCGGCATATAAATATAAAAAAAATAAAAAAAAATAAACTGATTATTAGAACAAGAATGAGTCATAATGTCATAACTCTTTTACTTACATCCTAACAATCTAGTATATAAAAGCATAATTTGAAGTTTCTGATTGATTTAGGCAAGAGAAGACCCTGCATGGGATGGACCATCAACACATAGCTGAGCTGTCAGGCATTGGGAAATCCTATCGATGGCGGGATAGGACTAAAGACAGCACAGAGGCACTGATCATAGCAACACAAGAACAGGCACTAAGCACCAAATCTAGCTATAGGGAATCCTATTGCTTAGAAGGGAACATCTGAAGATGATGAGGGACATAGATAGATTTCATTCCATCTGATTTCTTTGGATGAACAGATATTATTGAGAGTCTGCAATTCTGTAACTAATCAGATTCATCAAGTTTTTTAAAGGAGCTAATCAGCACCTTGAATTTATTTATTAAACATATTTCTCTTGTCGCTGTTATCAAAATGATAGATGGCAGTTCACAGATAGTGTGATATAAAAAGCAAAAATAAAAGCATAGCAATCCTATAACAATGCAAAGAGAAGAAAAAGGTATAAACATAGTTGTATTGGAAGTTAGCTGGCAATCAGTGCAGCTTCCACAGTACTGATGTGATTTAGACAAGTTGGCATACACCCATAATTACTTAAGCAAGTGCATTCTGGATGAATTGCAGCTTCTGAATGCCCTTCAAGGGGCATCTCCTGTAGAAGATGTTGCAATAAACAATTGAGAAGTAATTTAGGCATGAGTAACTGTGAGTAAATGTTCCCATTCTAGGGGAGATCATCAGTTGCTTGCATGATGAAGCTGTGCAGGCCTGCCATCTGCTCAAATATAACCCTGTAAAGAACTAGGTGTATTTTTTCTAGAAATGAATGGCTACCAAAACTGAAACCATTCAGTCTTTCTCAGATTAAACTAAGGTTGTTCCCAAATAAATGCTAATAGGCTCCACAACACCACTTCAACAACATCACACTGTTCAGCCCTGTTTTAAAATACTGGACTTATAACCAGGGGATTCAAGTTCATATCAACTGGGTGATTTTGGACCAGTCACCCAGGAAGTGTTGAATGGCAACAGACCAGAGATATGACATGAAGCAATTAGTCTTAAAGTTCATTCATATTTCAGCTTAATAAAGTAAGACTTTTGATATCTGATCTCCAATATGAAATTTTTTGATTATCTTTTTAGTGTTTAGTTGTCTTTAATTCTTCCTTAAGAACTAGTACCTTCAAATGTATATGTTTGTGTGAATATAGCTTTTCCATCTAGTTCAGGTACTATCCAGGCAGAGGTTTCCCTCCACCCAGATTCCAGGTTCCTTCTGACAAATTGCCTAGTGTATTATTTTATCTGCTGATATTTTTGACAGATTAGCAAAGTATCTCTTCCTTGATATTCAATGTTCCATTTGGGAACAATTGCCCAAACCATGAGTCATTCTCCCAGGTTTGTTTTAGATCACTTTTCCAAGCAAGCACTGCTGAGGAACCTGTACAAGGAATGCATTGTATGAATGCACAAATAAATGACACAACCCAATGGTTTACTACTATCTGCCAAGTTAAACTAGTGCTCAGCAGCTGTGTACATTTAGAATGAACTCTGGCACAACTGAAGTTCATAAATCAGGAACAATGTATTTTCTTCCCATTAAGATGGTTAAGGGAGTAGGGAGAGGGAATTAATGTGTCTAGAATACAAATGACATTTCTATGCATTTATAAATGCAAATAAAATAAATTGTATATAAAGCCTACTGTAAGACTGAAATGGTGAAAGGATTAGTGGGTTTTTTTAATATTTTCATCTAGTTCTCTGAGCATTTTCCAGAGTTTTGCTGAGTGTAGTCTTGCTTTTAATATGCCTTTTACACTTTTTTGTTGATTGCAAAAAAAAAGAAAATAAATCAATGAAGAGGTTTATTAACTATTTAGAGCTTTTCAATATTTTCTGCTATTTTATCCCATCAACTCTCTCTAAATTAAATGAGTTACTCATTCTTATGAAAAGGAATGTCAAAATATACAATTTAAAAACTTAAAATCCCAGCTTCATCAAAATTGTGATGTAAACTATGTTTATGCTTGTGTACTTACATATTTTCAATCAAATACATAAAAATGCAAACTTTAAATCTTTATTTATTTATTTACTTTATTTTATATGCTGCCCATCTCACCTCGTGGTGATTCTTGTAAATAAAGTAAGTCATCTCTATACAGTAAAACTAAAAACATTTTCCATTCCATCTTCAAAAATGCTGAGACAGCCTGATTTCCCAGTCTTTTCCTATAATGCTGTCTTTTCTTATATATAAATAAAGTGAAAATCTTAAATTTAATTAATTGAAAAATAAATGAAAAGACATTTTAATCAAAGACTAATGTGTGACATTATTTCCTGTTTAATATTATATAAAGATTCTAAACAGCACCAGCCTTAGACACACAAGACAATTTTCTCTGGCAGCAGACCTGAGTGAAGAGTAGGACTTCTGGATCTGGCCTGCAGAAATCCACTTACCACTAGAGGGCATCAAAAAGTTAGAGCAAGAATGGGCAACTATGGAAACTTTATGACCCATAGCCTTCAACTCCCAAACTTTCTGAGCCAATTTTCAGGTCATAAAGTCACCATAGTTGCCTACCCCAGAGTTAGAACCTCCTGTATCCTTTGTACTCATTGAGTGGTCAGCTGGAGTTTTGCAATTCCAATATAATAGCCATACAAAGGGTGGTAGCAACATCTTCCCAGTAGTCCCTATGAAACCCTATAAAAGTTGCATTCTGTCATAGTTGGCTTTCTTTCTGAATCAAGTGTGGACCTATATGGACAACCATGCAGCTGACTACCTGAGTGACCAAGTGATAATCCACACAGTGACCATGAACCTGGAGGGGAAGACATGGTGAGGGCATGCCAGAATTGGGGAACATCAACACCTTCCTTCAAGAGCTGAGAGCTAGATTTGAGGATGACTCCCAGGACCTGCAAACTAAAGCCATAAACTTTGAGCTAAAGCAGAGGGCCCGGCCCACCAAAGAATACATCTGAGAGTTCCAGAGAGTGGCTGGAGAGGCTACTGGTTTACTTCTTCAAGGAGTGCCTGGGCCTTGAGCTGCTAAATGCATGCATTTACTGAGTGGTCCCTGACCAGATCCACAAGTGGTATCGGATGGCAGTAATGATGGACCTCAAACTCAAGCGATGCAAGCTACATGGAAACATGTAACCAAAGCCAAAGGCCCAACTGGAGAAGTGACATCTGGGGAGACAGTCAGCCTCTGGTCAAACCACAGACCCCTCCAGCAGAGCTTTGGGACCACCCATCATATTCTTTCGCTGTGGCCAGCAAGGTCATCGGGCCACTCCCATTCCCCAGATGATGGGGATGCTGCCGGAGCCTGCCAAGGTGCAGAAGCCCCAACAAAAGCCAAGAGAGAGGGGAAATTCACCCATCAGGCCATCAAGGTCTCTCCTCCCATAAGCCAGGGGGAGAGAACCCCAGCTAGGGACATCTAGCAGCCAGTGCCCTAGACAGTGACAACAAGAGAGAGGATGACCCAATGGTAAGTGAAGCCATCTGCCCCTTTGCCACTTTAGAGAAACTCATGGCCCAAAATCCAGGACCTAGGGGATCATAGAAGCCCCAATAGACTCAGGGTACACCCACTGCCTAATCAGTTTGCAAACTGTCCTTAAGCTAGGAATCAGGGTAAGGTTCAAATAGGTTGATGGATCATTAATAGGGGGAGCCCCCTCCACACTTCTCACAGAACTAGTAAAACTAGAGATGGCAGGCACTGGGAAATCATCTGCTTTGTGTGGCACCAAAAATGACTGAAGCGGTGGTCCTGGGACTGTCCTGGCTAGATAATTGGGCCCCCACCATCTGGTGGGAAGGGGGAGAGAGAAAGTTAAGGCTAGCAATAGGCCTTCTCCCCCCTGCTTCCACTTCTGAAAGAGGAGCTGTCCAGTGTTTAAAGGACACTAAGCAAAGTGATAAAGTGAGAGCCACACTGGAACAGCTCCTGATTCCTAAGGAATACCGGGACCTCGCAGAGGTTTTCAGTGAGGCAGAGTGCGACATGCTACCTCCTCACCGGCCCACTGATTGCACAATAGAGATTGTGCCAGGGGCGAAATTACCCAAACCAAAGCTGTACTCCATGACCCTGAGGGAAATGAAGGAGTTACGGGAGTACATCAATAAGAACCTGGCCAGAGGGTTCATACAGCCAGCAAGTCTAGGGTAGACTTACTGGTGCTGTTCAAAGAGAAAAAAGACTGGTCGATGAGGTTATGCATTGACTTTAGAGAAATTAATGGGGTTTGTGTGGAAATATGTACCCACTCCCCATGATGAAAGACATGCTAGTCCACTTAGCAAAGGGGAAAAACTTCACCAAACTAGACCTGCGAGAGGCATATTACTGAGTGAGGATTAAGGGAGGAATGGAAAACCGCATTCAATTGCCCCCTTGGGAGTTTTCAATTTAAACCATGCCTTTTGGCCTGCAGGGGGCCCCTACAGTATTAATGCAATTAATCAATGAGGTGCTGAATGAATACTGATATAAAGGGGTCCTCACATACTTAGATGACATTCTCATCTTCACTGAAACACTGGAGGAGCACATCATACTGGTGCACCAGATGCTCAAGAAACTCCTAGCGGCAAACTATATGCCAAATTATCCAAGTGTGAATTTCACAAGTCCAGCTTAGACTACCTAGGGTATCAGGTGTCCAGTGAGGGAGTAGAAATCGACCCAGGGAAAGTCAAAGCAGTCCTGTATTGACAACCCCCTTGAACCCACAAGCAACTCCAAAGCTTCTTGGGGTTTGATAATTACTAGAGACAGTTCATTTCCTCCTTTGCTGAGATCACCCTCCCAATCACCGAGCTACTAAAGACTAGTGAGGGGGGGAGTGAAACCATGGCCAAGTCAGCTCCTGAAACGGACCCTTAAGATGCTACATTAATTATCAACAAACTAATTGGGCAAACCTGCTACCTTTTGTTTAGGTGGTGTAAAACAATATGGTGCATAGCAGCACCGGGCTAACCCCTTTCCAAATCACCAGTGGCATGGAGTTCTTCTCAATGCCCAAACTCCCTAGAGAGCCACCCTCCTCCATCACCTTAAATGAGTGAATGGAGTCACTGAGAAAAGCATGGGATAACGTAAAACAAGCCCTTCTGGGAGCTGCAAAACTCCCCAAAAATGCAAGCCAATAAACATCAATTCCCCAAAACACCCTTTCAAATAGGGAGCAAGGTTTACCTTTACACCAAGTATTTAAGGTTAAAATACCCTGCAAAAAGCTAGGACCAAAATTCATAGGACCCTTCCCCATTGTGAAGATTATTAACCCTATCACGGAGGAGCTGAAGCTTTCCCGCCTGCTAGGGAAAGTGTATCTGGTCTTCCACAGCAGCTTGTTAAAGCTAGCGATAGGGTCTCAGCTAAGGCCAGTGGACCAGGCAGCCCCAAAGCTGATTGTAGTGCAGGGAGAAATGCATTATGAGATAAAAAGGATTCTAGAGTCTAGACTATGCAAGGGGAGATTACAATACCTAGTACAATGGAAGGGATACCCATTGTCCGAAGTCACTTAGGTAAAAAGCTAAGATGTAAAAGCAGATAGACTGACTAAGCAATTCCACGACAAATACCCTCAAAAGCCAAAAGCACCTCTGGTGAGGAGGGAGAGGTGGTTGATTGAAAACTAATTTCTTCCCATTTGGATTTTTCTGGGAACTTCTTTCAAGTTAAGGGGGAAGTTTCGACTGTCAACTCTGAAGTGAGCTGGATGAAGCCAGCTTGTGCTGCCCCATAGTTGCTATGAAGCCTGAGAAGGGGAAGGGAGAGGGGAAGTAGATAGCCCGGCTAACAGTCAAAACAAAATGTTTTCCTGTGGGAACCAAAGATCATCACACCTTTTGAAGGAGGAAAGGAGTGACCAAGCAGCCTGCCAGCTATATTCATTGGACAATGTGACTGGTGACATTTGGGAGGGGGGATTTTTGCTTTTTTAACTAGGTGAAAACTGGAGGAACTTTTAGAGTTGGTTTTGACCGGCTATGCCGATATGATGTATCCAATAAACATGTTCTTTGAGAAAGCTACCTGCCTCTGAATTCTGCTTTCAGTGGATGTGTTACTTGGAATGCTGACACACAGAAGGAATTTGTCTCCAGTGCAGAAGCTCTCAGTGTACATGCAAAGCAACAGAATAATAATAATCATATTAATAATATAAATAAGAGGGAGTAATAAAGAAGATAAGAAAGATAATAATAATGCTACAGCCATGCAACATGGGTTAATGTACATGGACATTAGACAGTATTGTAGAAATTAAGTATTCAGCAGAGTGATGGGTAAAGGGAAAAGAACTGTCCCTGTGTCTACTTGTTGTGGCATGAGTAGCGGCTCCCTGAGAGGAGGAGTTGAAATAATTTATGTCCCGGATGTGAGGGGTATGTAGATATTTTCTCAACCTCCTTCTTGCCCACATAATATTCAGATCTTCTGAGGAAGGCAGGCTGATTGCAATTGTTCTTTCTGCTATCATAACTATCAGTGGGAGTCTGTACCCATCCTATTTGGTTGCTATACCAAACCAGACAGTTATAGAAGTACAAACGACAGACTCAATAATTCCTCTGTAAAACTGTATCAACAGCTCCTGGGGTAGTCTGAACTTTCTGAGTTGATGCAGGAAGAACATTCTTTGTTCTGCCTTTTTAACGATGGTGCTCAGTCCTATCAAGTTCAACTAAATTTTCACCTTTTCCTCATGTTTCCCATAATCCAATGATATGCCAATTAATATTATTGAGTTCAATCAGTAGCTCTTCTAATCAAGCATCCATTTTCCTTGTTCGAATATTGACCATTCCAATGTCCAAAGTCCAAAGGCTGCCTGATTAAGCCAGTGATTCTTAGTACTCTCTGCCTTCGGGCAGATCTTCCCACTGCCATGGGTAAGTGCCCTAGGGCCTCCAGGGAATAAGGGCCATTTTTGAAGTTGTATTGACATGTGGAAGAATTAAATAATTAAAGCATATTAATTTTATTTTTTCTACTTCAAGCACAAAGTCCAAAAGCAGTTTCCAAGTAGAAACAAAATTAATTGTACTCTTTTCTTTAATCAAAGCAGTCAGTTTAGCCATCTCTGCTAACTCCATCAACTTTTGTAGCCATTCGTCCACTGTGGAAATAAAAGTATCCTTCAATTTTTGTGCATAAAGTATTCTTGCTGCTGTAAGCATATGTAACCTGAAAGTTCCATTTTTTTTCAAGTTCTTTATTTATTAAGCCTATTCTGCTAATGTTACTAATATGAGACCTGTACCTTAAATTTCTTTCCAGGTAAACAAACACAATTGGGATAAAAGGAACTATAGTTTTAGTTTTAGTTTTAGTTTTAGTTTATTTATTTATTTATTTATTATTTTATTTTATTTATTTTTGTTTTCTTTATTTATTTGTCAAACATATATAAGATAACAGGTAAAAGTATAAACATAATTTGATACCTTGAGTCTGTATCTATTATTTGTTTGTGTATTGTTGTGGTTGAAACTGAAGTAGTCATTGACAAGTAGAACATTGTGGCAGATAATTTTATGTACTACACTTAGGTCAGACCAAAGTCGGCGTAGTTCTAAGTTGTCTAAGCCCAAAATTTGAAATCTGGTGGCATAAGGTATTTTGTTGCAGGTAGAGGAATGGAGGACTCTTCTCGTAAAATATCTCTGGACTCTCTTAATTGTATTTACGTCCGATATGCAGTGCAGGTTCCATTCTGTATGATAGGCACAGAAGATGCCTTGAGAATGACTGGAGGAATGGTTAACTATCTTCTCAGGTTAACGTCTTAATGCTTAATTGAAATTACTCATGTAGGAACAAAACATAATACCAGTCCTAGTACCTTACCCCATCTGAACTATATAGTATTGGCAGAGAATATATTACAGAAAAAGATCTTGCTGTAGAAAACACAAACAACAGGTTCCTAATTGCTAATATTTGAAAAGGCAGGACTCTGGAAATAAAGCAGTTCTACATGTTAAAAAATCTCTATAAATAGAAGCAGGTGAACTGTCAGGCAAAACAGACATCTACATTCATTTAGACTTACTGTATATAATCAGTTTAAAGTTTAAGATGCTTTGAAAATCAGCTGCTAATTAAAGTTTGGCAGAAATGCCCAGCAATAGACTTCAACTCTAAGACAACATACAGGCTGATGCCTCATGAAACCAAAACTTATACTAGCAGCCACCTCCAAATTGCTTTTAATAATCTGTCCTCAGGAATTTGTCAAGCAAGTGAAATTATCTCTTTTATATGACCGACAATTAGCTATTTAAAAATATACAAGCTGTCATGCTCACTTGTGTTGCTTCAGGCACAGTTGCTGCAAAATGGGAATTGTGACGCAGTCAAATGTAAGCATTTCATGTTATAACTCTGACCACATCTAAATTTAGATTTCAAGGACAGCCAAGTGCTGCTGTGCCTTAGGCAGCCATCAGAAACCTGCAATGGAGAAAGCCAGAATAGATCTGTCATGACAATAGGACATCTCTCTTATAGACAGGACTCTAAATCTAAAAGAAAAGAAACTAAAGAGCTTGCCAACACTCCAAGTGCACTATTAAAGCCAGTTTTATTTGCATGAACTTTACTGTTTCCTATAACTCTGTTTATGTTTTCTTTACTGGCCCCAAAATATAGAATTTAATAATGTAGTTGCAGCAATATTAGAAAAAAATGTTTTGACATTTGCCACATATATTTTTTTAAAACCCTACTCTGTTTTCCTCATGCTGTAATCACTTGCCCTTGACCATTCTGGCTTTGTATAGCATACAACCATTTCAACCAATGTGACACAAGGGAAGAGACACCATAGGGAAGAGACACTACAGCTATATTGGGAAGTTACAAGAGATTGATGTGGGAAAGTAATGTTGCAAGCTCTTCCAAACAGTTCTCTGGCTAAAACAGAATCACAAGAACCTGCTAACTCAGGACACTCCAAGGAGGCAGACCCATGTTTACCCTTGTCAGTATCAGGATAATGATAGCATAGCTCATTCTAAGAGTTGTGGCCAACTACAGGTAAATTCCAGATGCCTGAACACTCAGAACTCCAGAACTGCCAGAGCAAGACAGCTCAATTTCATGGAGATACTTTAGGAAAGTAGAGGGTCTAGCTAGGATTAAGCTCCTACCTCTAAACCAGGAGTGTTAAACTCGTAATGACACATGATGTATCGCTAACCCAAGGTGGGTGTGGCCAGCACATGACGCAGTGGTGGGATTCAAATAATTTAACAACTGGTTGTCTGCTCTAGTGACCAACTAAGTAGGCGTGGCTGGGTGGTCATGTGACTGGGTGGACGTGGCCAACTCAATATCATTCACATCGAGGAGTGCTTCACCTCACCAGGCCTCTTGTGACTGTGGGGATGCTGTAATGGTCATAAGTATGAAAAATGGTCATAAGTCACTTTTTTCACTGCCATTGTAACTTTGAATGGTCACTAAATGAACTGTTGTAAGTTAACAGTTGTTGTAGATTTTTTGTACATTTTGTTTGTACAAAAATACAAAATGCTTTTTTGCCTGCAAAAAGCTGCCCTAAATACCAATCATTAGATTAGAAATACCTGCAAGCCGGAGTTACAAATCAGGCAGGGTACCATAGCACCTTGAGGAATTAAAATAGTTAAAATGCAATGATAACTATCAGCAGCCAACTCTTGCTCATAAAGTGAAACCCTTTAGAAGAGAGGTCATTTAAACTCTCCAGAAAGTGGGTGGGCATATTTCAGCTACAATGCTGAGCTAAAGAAACAAATTAACAAATTATATAGAAGCCCCAGTTTTAAGCCTCCCAAGCTTGTCAGGATCTCAATAAAATTACTACATGCCACAGATATCTAAATAAACTTCAAGCCTGGTGCCATGTTACTAAGCCTTATTATCATGAGAGAAAACTAAAATGAATTGGAAGATCCACACCCCTATCTTCTTTTTTGTTTTTAATTTTACTATCAGTGAGCAATTATGTTCCTTGGCCCCTCCAAAGTAATGCAAAAGCATCAAAGGTGCTTTTTCAAGAGGCAACGGAACTTTCTGGAAACCAAGAAAGCCCAGTCGCCTCTTGAAAAAAGCATCTTTGGGACAGCAATAACCTGGATGACTGAAAAATCCTCATAGACAAGAGACTCCTTGCTCAATGACCTGACTAAGCACCCTTTCACACCCAGGAGAAGCAATCCTTAGATCCATTTGCACCACTTAAAGATACCAGCTGGTCTCATTCAGCTCACAAGATATCCTAAGGAAATCATTCAGATTTAAGGAAAGATCACATGTTCCCAGAAAGGCAGTAAAAAAAAAAAATCAGTGCCAAGCTTGCATCCTGCCTCTTGGAAGTACACCCCAAAAGGACAGTACCAGGAACCACTAAAGTAGTGTAAAAAGCTTGCAGCAACCCTTCCCCTTTAAGAAAGTCAAGTCCCTAATAAAGAAAAAAAAAAGCAAAGTATTAGCAAAGAAGAAAAAAAAAACTCCAGAAAAGTTCAGGCAACAGAAAGTCTGGGCATACTGCCAAGAACCTTTAACTGTTACAATGTAATAAGGCTTAACCAGAGAGACACTTTCTGTAAGCAGGGCAATAAAGATAAGGATTAAGCTAGAAACATCCCCAAAATGTTTCCTTCCTGCCTTCCTTACAGGATTAGCCCTATAAAGTGAAAAAAACCCCAAAAGGCTGTTGGAAGCAGATTTCTTCCAACAACCGGTTCTCCGAACTGCTCAGAAAGTTAACAAATGGTTCTTCCAAATAGCTGCAAATCGTCTGAATCCCACCACTGCCCTGGTCTAAGCAGACACTTTGAATAGGTAACTATGATCCTAGGATGTTGCAGCCATTGTAAATGCATATTGCCAAATGTTTGAATTTTGATCATGTGACTATAGAGATATAGCAACAGTCATAAGTGTGAGAACCAGTTTTAAGTCACTTTTTTCAGTGCGATAGTAACTTTGAACAGTTATTAAATAAATGATGGTACGTCAAGGACAATTTGTAAACATTCAGAGTTTTGCTGTCTACCTACATCTTCATCTAATAGGTCAGTAAGTTTATAGGTTTAGAAAGCCAGTGTATGCAAAGTGGAATTCCAGCACTGAGAAACAACTGCTGTATAAAATGGCAATAGTAACTCATTGGTCTCTGTCTTTAGTTCATAGATCATATGTGCCCATCTAATGCGGGAGCATGATTAAAAGAGAAGTCCAATGTATGGCAATGTGAGTTTCTGAGAAAATATGTGTTGTGGCCCGTCAGCAGCCTGTGCAGCTATTAGCTGATTCCGACAGCGAGGAGGCTGGTGTGGTGATGCGTCAGCAGCCTGTGCAGCTGGCATTCGAGTCAGACAATGAGGAGGCTGGAGAAGATGTGGTGCCAGAGGCGGGGATTCAATCAGGGCCTTCAGAATCTCCAGAAGCTCCCATAAGTGAAGAGGAAGAAGAGGAGAAGCCTCTTCTTGATGCACGAGCAGGCAGAGTTGCCAAAAGGCAGGAGTGGTTCCTCAGGAGGAGATCTCCTCAAGAGTAAGGCTTGGGACTAATTGGCCACTCCCCTAGCCTATTTAAGGAAGGACGATGACTGAGGCAATTTGCAGGAAACAACTTTGTTCATATTCCTTTGCGTCTTGATTCCAGAAATGTTTGATTCGGCTCTTGTTTATCTCTTGTCAATTTTCCTGCAAATTGCTTCTGGGCATTCTGCCAACCACAGTAAGATTACGGTTATCTGAAATATTGTGCCTCAGAATTGAGTTATTATTCTTTGGATTCTTGTCGGCTGTTAATGAAGTTAAATTAACAGCCCTTGTTCAGAAAAAACTGATTTAAACTGTACTTGTGTTTGAACAACTACTAAGAAAGCTCGTTAGTAGTCCTTAATTAGTAAACTAAGATTTGTATGGACTTTGTGTGTGCTGCGTTCTTTGGGGTTCATAGCTGGGGCAGAACAATATGGGATGTAATTCTAATGAACAAATAGATAACAAATAAAAACAAGTAACAATAAAATGGCTGCTAGTTCCCAGCAGATAGCATCACTGTTATTTTCAAAAATGCCTCTTATTAAGAAATATGTGCCCTGGTTCAGAAAAAAGAGAAATAAGCTGAAGAGGGGAATAAGCAGCATTCTGAGTGATAGTTAGAGGGGAGGTCAGGAACAAGACCATCAGTTTGCTTTCTGAAAAATGAGTGTCTTATAATAGGCCATACCAATATAATAACTAATATATACAGTAACTCTAATCCATAATGGAATTTTGGCACTTGAACTACATTGGCTCTAGGACAGATTAGTACCCTTCCCCCCAACATCTCATTCTTTAAAGTAAAAGCTAAGCAAGGGCCAAAAAAAATTAGATTGATAGTGTCATATGTTTATTGCAAGGATTACTAAGACAATGCATATGATATGTTTGAACTCTGGAAATGTGCTTTATAATGTTAATTGTTATTCTATATCTCACTATAATAAGATACAGCAAGGTTCCAGCTATCAACTTGCCCTAGCAAACTTCCTATATATGGATTAACTATTCTATGCCAAAAGCCAGATTTGTCGCATATTGCTGCACTCATTTTAAAATAGATACGTCTAGTCTTCTTATATATGCAGACTAGTTCCTGGTGTTTTCTTGGCAAGATTTTTGAAAGTGGTTTGCCATTGCTTCCTCCTAGGGCTGAGAGAACGTGACTAGCTCAAGGTCACCAGCTAGCTTTAGGCCTATGGTAGGAATAGAACTCATAGTCCCCCAGGTTCCAACCTGATGCATTAACCATTACACCAAATTGGCTTTCTATATAGTAGAGTCTACTATATGTTTAAGGCAATTCAGATATAAGCAGTTACTTCATTTTCTACGCCATACAAGTGAAGAGCCTTTCCTCACTCTACCTATCCTCGAAGACAACATTAAACCATAAGGTAAAGGTAAAGGTTCCCCTCGCACATATGTGCTAGTCGTTCATGACACTAGGGGGTAGTGCTCATCTCTGTTTCAAAACCAAAGTGCCAGCGCTGTCTGAAGACATCTCCATGGTCATGTGGCAAGCATGACTAAATGCCAAAGGCACATGGAACACTGTTAACTTCCTACCAAAAGTGGTCCCTATTTTTCTACTTGCATTTTTACGTGCTTTCGAACTGCTAGGATGGCAAAATCTGGGGGAAATAATGGGAACTCACCCCGTTACGTGGCACTAGGGATTCGAACCGCTGAACTGCCAACTTTTCAATCAACAAGCTCAGCATCTTAGCCACTGAGCCACCACATCATAGATGTGCAATAAACCATACATCTATGAAATAGTTCCCCTATGGTTTATCCCTATTCTGCCTCTATTACTTCTCTTTTGACTCACTGTCAACTTATGCTATCATGATTTTGCATGAATTGTGTGTAATATGACTGTGCATATCATGATTATTCATGAAGAACAAGCAAAGCAAACTCCAATTGGGGGCTAGTCTAATTGCAGGATTATTCCCATTATCTCGAGACGCTTTCCGGTGCCTCACCTACATCCTGTTTTGCCATAAGCTGGGTTGAATACAGTTAAAACAAAAACAAACTGAAATCACTGATTGGTAGGAGCTGAGATAGAAGCATAACAGATTAAGTCATTTTTTTCCATAGACATTCGTCTATGACATTCGTCATTAAACTGGTCAACTACTTAAACATCACTCCTGAAACATTGTCAAACAACTGCTAAAAGAGAAGTGACTGGCAATAAGAAGATAAAGTAAATGGAAAACTCTCTACCCTTCTCAAGGCACTGTCATTAAGGCAACCTGCTGTGACAGATTGTGTAAACTGATCTGAAGGCAGGCCTGCCATTCAGTCAGTCTAATGTGCCTCTTCTATTCCTTGGGCTTTACATCAGTGGTCCTCAATCTTTTCTTCACCACGGACCCCCTTTAGATACCTTTTGTGCCAGTGGTGGGTTGCTCCCGGTTCGCACTGGTTCACAAGAACCGGTAGTAAAAATTTGTAGTAGTTTGGAGAACCAGTAATAATATTGGCTGGCCACCACCCCCGAACCGGTCCCCGGCCCAGTCGCTTACCCTGCCCACCTCATCTGAGGCTTTTTTTTTTTACTTTTAAAAGCATTTTTTCTACAACCTCTTCAGCCAAAACAATGCTTTTAAAAGTTTTTTAAAAAAGCCTCTGATGATCACGTGGCTCAGCTGGGATTGTTAGAGGCTTTTGAAAGCATTTTTTTCTACAACATCTTTGGCCAAACCTTAAGAGGTTGCAGAAAAAAATGCCTTTAAAAGCCTCTGGTGATCCCAGCTGAGTTGCCTGATCGGCCAAAGAGGTTGTAGGGGGAAAAATGCCTTTAAAACCCTCTGGTGATCCCAGCTGTGTTGCCTGATCGTCAGAGGCTTTTAAAAGCATTTTTTCTGCAACCTCTTAAGGATGTAGAAAAAATGCTTTTAAAAGTTAAAAAAAAAAGTTGGCCATGCCCACCCAGTCACATTACTCCACCACCAAGCCACGCCCACAGAACCGGTAGTAAAAAGTTTTAGAACCCATCCCTGTTTTGTGCCCACGGACCATGGCCATCGACCCCAAGACTAAACTGAACATTTAAATCATATCATTTCTTCAAGCCTTCGGGGACCCCCTGTGACAACATCGTGGCTTCCCAGGGGTCTGCAGACCAGATTTACATAAATGACTACATAAATATCACCACTATTTTTCTGCACCTCCTGTGGCATTTTTGTTCTCACCAGATAGGAACAAATTGAGGGCTTTGGTGTATGACCAGAAAATCATGGACTATGATATTTCACTGTGAAAGAGACAGCTGCAAAGAAGATTGCAGGCACCTGTAGGCCTTTCTCCCCAGCCTTAGATGGCAGAATTCCTTATAAAGAGCTAAATTTTGAAACAGGAAGAAATATGAGGTTTGTGGATGTATAGCTGCTGCCAAATAAAAGGACAGAAAAGTCTGGGGAAAAGAGAACAGGCGCAAGAAAGCAAAGAACAATGTTGGGATGGAGCTAGTGTTTCACCTGCTGCCCATTAATAAAGATGATAAAGGATAGAAGAAATTCTAGAGAGAGAAAAAAGAGGGTTTAAAACTTGGGCATCCAATCTTTTAGCTTGCCCGGTCCTCATTGAGTGAGGAGGAATTCTCTCAAGCCACATTTACACTAAAATATATAATATAGTTAATGAATATAAATATCACTTTAAAAACCCCACATAATGTTAAACGTTTATGCTGTCTTGCGGTTTGGAAACTTTCCCCCTGGTATGAGGGGGGAAAGTGAGTAGACGGGTGGGGTAGAGCTCCCTGAGAGTGCCAGATTTTACCCATAGTCTGGCGCTTGAAGATGAGAGCTCCCCGTTAAGCCTGTCAGTACTCCGGACCCTGGATGTCTCTGCCTTGCAGAGCTAGATGTCGTTACCATCCCAGCAACCAACTTTAAACAAATATTTTTTGAATCAAGCTGGCGGAGCACAAGCTGCACGAATGAAACAGCAAGTATTTTTTTTTCTTTCTTTTTAACTCCAAAGATTTACTTTCTTTAAAAGATTTTTCCTAAGCGGAAAGTGAAAGCAAGATGGCGTTTGAGTTTCAACGGGGCGTGAAGAAGTGAAAGTTAAAAGTAATTATTGACAAGCCCCTGTTTGAAACGTAAAACTCCTTTTTGAAAAGTGGATGAAACAAGAAAGGATGTAATAATAATAATTGAAGCAGCAATACAAATTACAAATTGTAAAGGGTCTTTTTTTTCTTCTTGATACTCTTTTTTTCCCTGTCCTTCTGGAAGGGAAGGAAGAAGGGGGGCAAGATGGCTGGTCTTTTTGAAAGCAAAGAAAGCAAAGGAGGGTTAATTAACCCTCAATCGTCTGATTTTGAGGAAGCTTTGAGCTCAATTACCTCTGCTTTATTGAAAAGAATTGATACTATATTTCAAGCTTCTCAAGCTGGAAACAACGAAACACATGGAAATACTGAGTTGCAATCTAGCAGTGGGGGATTGAATGAAGAGTTGGGAGATGTAAAAAAACAACAACAGATCATACCAGTTTTTACTGAGGAGAGAAAGATGAATGCTGTGCAGAATAAGGAGCAAGAAATTTTGGAAGCTGATGAAATTTTGGTTACACGAATTTTTTTTTTTATAAAACTCAATCTGCATTTAAAGAGCTGTTTCCAGAAGAAGTTACATCTCTGCAAAAATTTTATAATATGCAATCCCAAAAACCGCAAAATTTTACTGGAGTTAAAAAAGGCAGAGGGATCAAAGTTAAGAAGAAAGTTCGTAAAAAGGAGAAGAAGAAAGACTGGAAAAATGGAAAATAACCCTGCTTGATGAGATGATGGTCCTTAAAAAGTATTGTTTAACTGTTTAAAGATTTTGAATTTTTGGAAAAAAAAAAACAGACAGCAGTCTAATGCCAGTTAACTAAGTGATGAGCGACGATGAGGAGGCAACCTATAGCTGTATTGGAATATTTTGAGAAGAATAAACAGATCACAGCAATGCTGGTGTGTTGGGCTGTGAAATATGCCCTGACTTGAATGATTTGGAATATTTTATTAAGGACTGTAATAAATTTGGATCTAACTGTAATCGCAGAAGTTTTATTGAATATAGTAAATTGGAGTTTTCTGTTTGATGGTAATAAATATAAGGCAAAAGGACTATGGATCTAGGGCAATTGCAGGTGATCTGGTGGTTTCCCTAATATGTCTGATGAATTTATTAATCTAATTTTTGACTGGATTTGATGGATACTATTTCAAATATAATTATAAAGTCACTCGGGGTTTTTTTTTTTTAAAGAAGCAATTTTTTATTTAGGTGGGTAGACGCAAATGAAGATATTCTATATGCTGTTGGAAGATGTGAAGACAAGAAGATTAGCAACTGGTTTAATCTAATATGAAGAATTTAAATGTTTGATATAGTTATTAAATGATGTTTTATCTGTATTGATAAATTAATAAGAAGTTTGATTGTTATTTTTTTTAATTAAAAAAATTTATTATTTTTTTTATTATTAAGTGTTTTAACCATAATTGGACCTTGATGGTTTAAAAGTGGAGGACGGAAGACTTTATATAGTATTTTATTTTAAATTTGGTTTTTTTTGAATGAGGGTTTCTTTTTTGTTGTTGTTGTTGTTGTTAGGTTTTTTTTTGTTGTTTTAAATGAAAGAAGTTACAAAATATCTTGTTAAATTGTATAGACTTAATAATTTGTTAAGTATTAATTAGCTAAATTGAGTAATGATAGGTTTGATTAGGTAATACTTAATTGTTTTATTAATTGCTGTAATTATAAATGGAGATTAATTTTGTTGAATTAGATGGAATAAGAAGAAAGAAGACTTGCTTTCCTTTTATCTATTTGTTTAATGATTATGATTATGATAAGTGTGAAATGGAGTTTAACTTAGAGAATTTGAACTGTATCTTATTTTGTATTTGCTCTGGGAAGTCGAGGGGGGTGGTTGGGGAGGGGGGAGAAAATGTATGTAAAACTTTTAAAACTTTTTCAATTAAAAAAAATATTAAAACGTTTACAATCTTAAGAAACCGTATTATTAGCTGTCCAAAACCATGGGTGGCCCATGGACTATGGGTTGGACACACCTACTTTAAAGTCAATCCAGGGTCTGTAAGAGTTAAAACACTGTTGGATACTAAAGTATAGTATCAATGGTAATGGTATACTGCTAGTAGAAATAGTACAATATTGCATAGAAGTAGAATACTGTAAAATAGTAGAATATGATATACAAATAGTATTACTAGAGAAACTCTTAATAAAGAACCCACATACATAGATTTGTACGTTTCATTTTGTATCTTTTTTTGTGTGTGTGTGTGTGTGTGTGTGTGTGTGTATAAAACACTTCTTCTTATAGCATGATCTAAAAATCCAATTATCTAGAGTGCAGGGGTTTTATTGATCTTTTGAGGCAATTAAATTGGGTAAAGTTTAAAAAGAAACTGCCACAAATTGGTGTTAGTTGTGGGATCAAAACAGGAGGGATTGGCTCAAACTCAAGAGACCCATTAAGTATTATGTCTGTAAGAAAACAATCCTCTGCTGCTAAAGAAAGGAATTTGGACTTCATATGCAATAGCCAACATTCTGGCTACAGAAACCAGACCTCTCGCTATCTTGTTAAAAGCAATTTTGCCCACTGAGGCTGGGCAGAAGACTCAAATAGGAAGGGAGAAAGGAAGCACAAGTGCCTGGAATTTTCTTTGCAACCTGCTTTTGAATACAGATTGCTTTGGAAGACATTAATGGGGGGAAAACTTAATCTCATTCTGGATGAGTTTTGATTATGAGATTATGGATTAGGCAATCCCAAATATTTATTTGTTGCTCCAGTGTTAAAGTGGTATTTTCCACTTCCATTATAGGAGTTCTTAAAGGTCATCAGTTTCCTTGCACAAATCAGTAAGAACTACTTATACCCCTTTGCCCATAGTCTTTGTCTTTTGGGTAGTACAGAATAGATGAATCTGTCAACTCTCAAAATCCTATAAAGATTGCAGAGGCAGAAAAGGCCTGTAGTACATTATAGAAAAGTAACATTTTATGGCTTAGTGTCACTATATAGAACAGCTGTATAGCTATATAGAGCATCCCAAGAAAAATGTACCGGGCCATCTGTTTTTCAACAACTACCTGAATTTACTGGTTGAAACCATTTCAGAATATGGAGCTTAGAACCCTATTTCTCCTATTCATTCAACCATATGTACAGCAAATATTTGTTATTTTCAAAGTTAAGAGAAGTGAAAGTAAGCACAATCCAAATAAATCAGAAGTTGATGCAGTGCCAGTCAGTTGTTCTGGATGCGTTTTATTTAAGATTTGTCTGTTCTATAAATGGTTCCCAGCTTGCATTCAACATTATTTCTAGAATCAGTTGGTGCACTAGAAATGTTATTAGAAGACTTAAGCTGGCCACACATGATTCAGTTGCTTTCAGAATGTGTATTTTGACCCTATGTTGAAGTTTTATCTTTGGCTACTACAAAATATTGCTAAATTGTCAGTATGCTTAACCAACTGTAATGATATCAAACAATGACATATGAATAACATCATGCAAATGTGATTATATATTTGCATCATTTAAAAACATTCTTTAATTATAGCCCATTTTTATTATTTTATGAATAACTCAAGGCAGTGAACAAATCTAATGCTCCTTTCTCTTCTATTATTCTCCACAACAACCTGTGGGGTGAGTTGGGCTGAGACTGATCGTCATGGTTTTAAATAAAGATTTTCCTATATAATCATTTTTAAAGAATTGGCACTACTGGTTAAATCACTTATGGACACCATTTATGGTGATGTTGACAATAAAAATCCTCAGGGTCTGGTTAGATACAGATTTGCCATGCAATGATAATCCTTACCTTTCTATTTTCCACTAAGAAAATGAATCTAGATCTTTTGCTTCCATCGAGATCTCTTGCATTTTGCTTTGCCCCTTCTCTATAAATTAACCTTTTGATGTTTCTGTCTTCCCCTTTTGATATACTGATGCTTGTAGAGCCAGAACTTCATTTGCTTCTTTCCTGTTTCTCTGTTTTATCTCCCTCATACCAGCACTAGATTCATCCAGTGGTTCTTCCCACCCAGTGCATCTTTGATATTTCATTTTGCTATTTGTTGTCCTTTATCATTTTCTGCTGGCTAATTTTTATTATTGCTTTAATTTATTGCTTGCTTTAATGAAAACATTGGTCAGATTGAATGATGTACATAGAACATAGAATAATAAAGTTGGAATGGACCTTGGAGGTCTTCTGGTCCAACCCCCTGGTCAAGCAAGATATCCTATACTATTTCAGACAAGTGGTTGTCCAGACTCTTTTTGAAAGCCTCCAGGAATGGAACACCCACAATGTCTAATACAAGCTGTTCCATTGGTTTATTGCTGTCACCATAAGAAATTTCTCCTTAGTTCAGGGTTGCTTTTTTTTGTGTGTGTTAGTTTCCATCCATTGTTTCTTGTCTTGCCTTTGGTACTTTGGAAAATAGTTTTACCCCCTCATCTTTGCAGGACCCCCTCAAATATTGGAACACTGTTATCATGTCTCCCCTAGTCCTTATTTTCATTAGACTAGACATACCCAATTCCTGTAACCGTTCTTTGTACTTTTTAGCCTCCAGTCCCCTAATTGTTCTTGTTACTTTTCTCTGCACTCTTTCTCAACATCTTTTTTATATTGTAGTGACCAGATCTGGATGCAGTATTCCAAGTGTAGTCTTACTAAGACTTTGTAAAGCAGTATTAGAATTTAATATGATCTTGATTCTATCCCTCTTTTAATGCAGCCTAGGATTGCACTCGCTTTTTTGGCTGCTGCCACACACTGTTGCTCATATTTAAGTGATTGTTCACTAGAATTCCAAGATTCCTTTCACAGTTACTGTCATTAAGCCAAGTTTCACCAGTTGTTTTTTATTGCCTACTTTTATCTACATTGATCATTTTGCTAGATAGGCCCAATGTTCAAGTCCATCAAGATTGTTTTGGATTTTAAGTTTGTCTTCTGGGATGTTGGCTATTCATGCCAGCTTAGTCTCATCTGCAAGTTTGATGAGTTCCCCTTCTATTACCTCGTCTAGATTGTTCATAAAGATTTTGAAGAGAACTGGACCTTGGGATACCCACTGCTTACTTCTCTCCATATGAATGTAGTTCCATTGAGGACTATATGTTGAGTATGATTTGTCAGCCAGTTACAATCCATCTGGTGGTTGTGCTATATATCCAGTGGTGGGTTGCTACCAGTTCACCCTGGATTGGGTGAACCAGTAGTGGCAGTGGTGGGAGGCTCTGCCCAGCCGCCCGGACGCTTCTGCGCATGCGCAGGAGTGTTGCACATGTGCACATGCACGCTTGTACATGCGTACCCATGAGAAAACCGGTTGCAACAGGTTTTGAAACCTGCCCCTGTATCTATCCCACATTTTTCTAGCTCCCAAGAAGTAGGTTGTGGTCTACTTTATCAAATGCTTTACTGAAATCTAAGTGTATTATGTCCACAACATTTTGCTGATCTATTAATTTGGTCACTGTTGAAGAATGAAATAAGATTTGTTTAGCATGATCTGTTTTTTACGAACCCATGTTGGTTTCTCGTTATAACTTTCTTTGCTTCTAGGTGTTGGCAGATTTGTTGCTTGATTATTTTTTCTAAGATCTTTTCAGGTATTAATATCAGGCTGATTGGTCTGTAATTTCCTGAATTTTCTTTTCTTTTCTTTTTTGAAGATGGGAACCACATCAGCACTTTTTCAGCCCTCAGGTAGTTGCCTGGTGATCCAAGAACTTTGAAATATATGGTTTTGAAAATGCATCTGTTAATTCTGGGATGTAGTGCATCAGGACTAAGTGATTTGAATCCATCTAGAGCTGACAGGTGTTCTCTTACACCTGTCATCTCTTTTTGCATATTTTAATTTGCATTCCTGTCATTTATGGTTCTGTTTTTGATAAGTTGAGTAGTGTTTTCTTTTTGTGTGAAGACAGAGGCAATGTATGAATTAAACAGTTCTGCTTTCTTTCTACTGCATGTTACTTCTTTGCCATCTTCTCCCATTAGTGGATCTATTGTTTGATTGTTTTTCTTGCTTTTACATTATATTAAAATGCTGAGAAATAGTTTTCTAAAAATAAATGAATACAATTTCTTCAAATGTTATCCTGAACTATTTTCAAGTACTGTAAGTATGTCAAGTTAAGATTCAACACAATGCTGTTTTCTATGCAAATGAATGAATTGTTGCATTCAATGTAACAAATAGGCTATGGTATTATGAAATTTCTATGCTGTCTGTCAGGCCTGGAAGCCATCTTTTGCATTGGGCCTTCAGGCCTGCCACATTTCCTACTGTGGGAAATTGGGAGGAGGGATTGTATGGAGCATGGGTGATATATAGTCATAATAATATTCTTTTCTCAGAGAGTCAAGGACATCTTGCCCTGCACCTGGAGGGCTGGGACCGGGAGGCCTCTCCAGTTGGGATGGTGCTATGATTGGACGATGTGATGGGCTTGTGGGTGCTGGGCTTGTGGGTGCTGGGCAGGGACTTGGACTTTTTGTTGGATGGGGAAAACCTGGAAGCTTTCAGATTTGGGTTTTCCCAGATGTGCCAATATGACATCTCTAATCAAATGGAACTTTGAGGAACTTCAAGCCCTGGAGTCTACTTTCGTTGGAGGTGTTACTTGGAACCCTGACATTGTCTTTTGGTTTAATCCAGAGGCTTAAGCTGGTGCTTGAACATTCTAAGGTGCTTGAAAATGGGTAATCATAAAATGGTTAAAAATGAACAATTGACAGGATTTGTTGAAAATATACACAGTGTCTTGAATTTTTTTTTCTACTCATGAAAATATTTAATTTAAATGGCAAGTAATGCTCAGTTGGTTCTTGGTTTAGCCAACGTACAGTGAGAAAGATGCAAATGTCACTGAACCTTCTCCCCTCAGTTATAACAAAACCTAATGCAGAATGTCCTTAACCTTCAGAAACAGATCTGGGAGTAAGAGGATGTAAACAAAAGCAAAGTCAGATAAATCAATTAATATTGGCCTCTTATCACTGCCACAATTTCCAATACAGTATCATAATTATTTCATAGAATCAGAAACCTCTTAAAATTTTTTACTCCATGTGAAGTAAAATATGTGAAGACAATTTCTGTAATAATCTTTCTGAAATAATTTTATTTGCCTGGAACCTTTAACATTTTCAAGTATAGAAAACCTATGGTCAGCCAGATGTTGCTGGAGGATAATTACACTTACTCTCCCATCTTTGACCATACTGTTTTGAAATGATGGGAACTGAATGGAATGACACAAGATTCACATCCTGTTGTATAGATACAGACCAAATTGGAATCTAAATCTATCTCCCATCATCACTTCTGCAAAGAACTATTATTTAATTCTTGGTGTATCCTCCATTAATCAGTTTCTGGCTTCATCAGTCTACCATCTCTACCTCAGGTGGCTTCTCTGACATATTGGAAGTCTTAAACAAGGATGGTGTTTAGGTGTAGTTTACAATGCCAACACGAAAATAAATAGGGCAAAGTGATAAAAAAACACATGTTTATGTTGGCTAGTCCCTAATTATCCATGTTTTAAATATTATTAATGTTGCATTTTCCAACAAAAATATGCAAGATAAACTTCTAAGTACTGTTGGTATGCATGTATAAATAAATAAAAATCAATTGCTTTCTAGGACCACCAGATGGAGCCAGATAACCTTAAAATGAGGATTTGAACATTCAGAATAAGGACCATTGGTGTGCTACAGTTAACCAAGAAATGAACAGTGTTTTTGTGTTGAAAACATAACCTTGATTATTACAAAAAGATTATTACATGGAATAATTCCACTTCTCTATTAGCTAATCTGTTAACTTATACTTCTATATACCAATGACTGCATCTCAAACGATCCATCCGTTAAACTACTGAAGTTTGCAGATGATACAACAGTGATTGGTCTCATTCGAGACAAAGATGCATCCACATACAGACGGGAGGTTGAACAACTAGCCTCGTGGTCCGACCGAAACAATCTGGAACTGAACACACTCAAAACAGTAGAAACTTTAGAAGAAACCCTCCTATACTAGCACCTCTTACAATACTAGACAACACAGTATCAACAGTAGAGACCTTCAAATTTCTAGATTCTATCACATCTCAAGACCTAAAATGGACACCTAACATCAAAAACGTCATCAAAAAAGCACAACAAAGAATGTTCTTTCTACGCCAACTCAGAAAGCTCAAACTGCTCAAAGAGCTGCTGATACGGTTCTACCGAGGAATTATTGAGTCTGTCATCTGCACCTCTATAACTGTTGGGTTTGGTTCTGCAACCTAACAAGACAGACGCAGACTTCAGAGGATAATTAGAACTGCAGAAAAAACAATTGCTACCAACCTGCCTTCCATTGAGGACTGTATACTGCACAAGTCAAAAAGAGGGCTGTGAAAATATTTACAGACCCCTTACATCCTGGACATAAACTGTTTCAACTCCTACCCTCAAAACGACGCTATAGAGCACTGCACACCAGAACAACTAGACACAAGAACAGTTTTTCCCCGAATGCCATCACTCTGCTAAACAAATAATTCTCTCAACACTGTCAAACTATTTACTAAGTCTGCATTACTATTACTCTTAGTCTTCTCATCGTTCCTATCACCCATCTCCTCCCACTTATGACTGCATGACTAACTTTGTTGTTTGTATCCTTACGATTTATATTGTTTCCTGGTATGATTCGATTGCTTATTTATACCCTATGACTATCATTAAGTGTTGTACCTTATGATTCTTGACGAATGTGTCTTTTCTTTTATATACACTGAGAGAATATGCACCAAAGACAAATTCCTTGTATGTCCAATCACACTTGGCCAATAAAGAATTCTATTCTATTCTATTCTATTCTATTCTATTCTATTCTATTCTAT
>WNWU01000007.1:922580-1101189 GCA_012654045.1 Ptyas mucosa | reverse complement strand
ATTCTATTCTATTCTATTCTATTCTATTCTATTCTATTCTATTCTATTCTATTCTATTCTATTCTATTCTATTCTATTTTTATATTTTTAAATATTTCCCCACCGAAGCTTCGTAATGTACCGAAATTTAATTGATCCTCACATCTTTCTTATTTTCTAGCAAATTTTGGTATTCTTTCACCCTGAACAGAACCTCACATCCCAATTTCTGAAACAAGCAATCCGTTAACAGAGTTTCTAGAGTGTAACAGATACATGTAACCCATTGGCTGGATCTATGGATCATTTTCACCATTTAATGGGTTCCAATGGGGTAGATGTTAGAGCAGCTGACAGCCATGAAGCTTACTAGATGGCCTTGAGTTTTCTGTTCAGACTAAGCTATTCTGTAGAATTACTTTGAGGATCACAAAGTATGAAATCTTAAGGATTCGTTTTCTTTCACAAATCATGATAGAATAAATAAATAAATAAATATTCAGAAAAAGGCTTTCATGTTCATAGACATTAGCAAGTACATGTCTGCATTTCCCAATTTATTTCTGAAAAAACCCTTCAGAAATGGCTAAGTTGTTTTTATTTTTAGCTATTTTAAAACAAACTTTTTTTACTTAGAACATAAAATCTAAGAAGAAAGAAAGGCAGAGATTTCATCAAGGTTTGGGAAAGTGCCTTTATGGAATGCAATCTTTGTTCCATCTTTCTTATAAACTGCATCAGAAATAGAGAAGGTGAGGCTTCAGAACCAGCGGCAGTCCTGAAGGCCTTGAATGGGACCTACAACACTTTTTAAATCTGTCACTGTCATCATTAATTAAACAGAAGGGGAAAAATAACATTAAAAATAAAGAACAAGATCAGATTAACTTTTAAAAACTACTTTTAAAAACTCCACTTCTGTTTTATCCTAGCCCTATGAGTTATTTTTCCTTGCTCCACCTACTTACCATATTTTTTGCACTATAAGACACACTCCCCCCCCCCCAAAAAAACTAGGTGGAAATGTCTGTGTGTCTTATAGAGCGAATATTGCATTGGGGGTGGGGAGTTGGTGCAACCGCCACCGCTGCCTATCACCACTGCCACTGTTTGCCACCACTGGGGAATGCTAGAGCCTTCACTGCCAAGCAGCTGATCAGCGGTTGGATTAGCCTCTCAGAATACAGCTAATCAGTTGTTCTAGGTGACGGGGATCACCACTACCATTCGCCACCACTGCCATCAATCACTGCTGATCGGTGCTGCCATATGGCGGCAGCAGTGATAGATAGCGGTGGTGATTGACAGTGATTGGCAATGGTGGTGATCGATGGTGACGATCAGCAGCAAACGGTGGTGATCGGTGGCAGGTGTGGTGATTGGCGGCAGTGGCAGCAAACAGCGGTGGCAATCAGCAGTGATCGGCGGTGGTGGTGATCCCCGCCACCTAGAACAGCTGATCGGCAGTATTTCTGGATGCTGATCCAACCAATCAGCTGCTCATCAGCGAAGGCTGTAGTGTTCCTGGGTGGTGGCAGCAGCTCAGCTCAGTTGACCAGTGGTGGGCACACATGCCAGGTGCTGTGGCTGCGATAACGTGCTGAAGCTGACCAGGCTGTTTGCTGTTTGCTGCAAGGATGCTAGCCAGATGAATACCGGATGGATGCTGGGAGACAGTTTTCTTTTTGTTTTCCTCCTCTAAAGCTAATGTCCATCTTATGGTCCAGTACCTCCTATAGTGTGAAAAATACGGTAATTGAGTATATTATGCCAAGCAAAGACCAAATGCTCATGTTCATATTTCACCTCACTACAGCACAAACATGTCCCTGCTTAAATGTCATGTCTTTATCTCATCCTCATCTCATAGCTCATATGGCTTAAACTCATTCTTAACTTTTCTGGGTTTATGGTAGTTCTTTTCCTCTGCTCCCAAAATGATCCCCCATCCTTCCAGGAACTGTAAACCATCCTATCTCCTGTTTAGCTTGAGCTAGATTGTTGACTGTTGCAGAGACATTTGCCCACTGCTTCCCAAATACTTTCCAAAATGTTGTCTTACGCAGTTTGCTTATAAACAGGGTTTTATATTAATTTGAAATGGATTATTTGAATGCAGCTGCTAGAGACAACTGGTATTATAGAAATGTATGGATTAGGTCCCCTCTTCCCTGTCCCCTCCAAGTCGTTTTATGCTGCCTCATTGGTGCGGGGGAGATGCTCTTGGGAGGGCCTGGGAGAGTTTGGGGAGTAGAAGCTATGATACCTATTCCCAATAGGGTCACTCAAGGTTATCCCAACTATTCAGCTGGTACCTATATTGGGCAGCAGCAATTCGGAAAAGTCTGAAGTCATGTAATTACTTGACAACAGCAAAAGCTTCATTTCATACTGTAACAAAGAAAGCAGTGATAAACCAGTCCTATATTTAGCAGGAAAATCACACAAACAAACAAGATGCAGCTAATGATGATCCAATGGGAAATGATGGGCCTCTCTGGTAAAATGGCACTCAATATGCTACTGAAGAAAAGCAGATGATCTTTCAAAATACTAATGGTGTTTTATGAAGCAATTAAATTAAAAACCCCTGGACATCTAGTTGCTGATGTTGCCATTCGGGAAAAGAATATCTCGAACTGCAAAGATAGAAATGTGGTGGGATCATGGAACATGAACAGGGAAAACTCACATAGTAAAAATGAACACCAATTGATTCCAAACTGACATCATAGACATCAGCTGAACTGGAACTGGACATCTTTGATTGGAAGACACAGTAAACAAAGTTGTTTTCATAGTCAGGGGGGATATAACAAAGAAAATATTTAGGTATATTGCAGAATGGACCAAATAATATCAATCAGATATCACAAGCAACCTTTTAATACAGCAGTTATCCAAGTTTATGCTTGAATTACTGATGCAGAGAAAAAGGATGTTAATGAGTTACATGATCAAATTCAATCTGAAATCAACAGATTTGGAAACAAGATTGGTTGCTTGTGGCTGGTCTGGAATGCCAAAGTTTGGAAATTTGTAAAACCGAAATTTCTGTCTTTTATTGAAGTGGTCACAGATAATTTTAAAATAAATATTAAAAAGAAGGTTGTAGTGATTCATTGCCTTTTGACTGTGCTGATCATCTAAAGCATTGAAGAGTCCTTAGAAAAATGAGAATCTCAGAATATCTAATTTTTCTTAACTGAAACCTATACATAGAACTGTGGGCCAGAGTCTGAATAGAACAAGCTGAAGCAGATTGGTTCCAGGGTGACAGAGGAATGGGACAAGCCTCTATGCTTTTTGTTATTCACAACTTATATGCTGAATATAGAGTATATTGAGAGATGCTGGATTGTAAAAACGTGAGTGTGGCTTTAAAATTGGAGGACGAACAGATTTGATGAACAGATCTGTGCTATGTTGGTGACCCTACTCTGATAGCTGGAATGCAAATAATCTGCAATGGAATGCAAATTCATCCAGCAATGAAAATCAAGGAACACATTTAAAAAATGGGATAATTAAACATAAAGACCAGAAAAATCAAAACAGGTTCAGCAACCAGACTCAAAACTGAGAATGAAGATACTGAAGTGATCAATATTCTCTGCCTTTTCAACAGTAAAAGAACCAGCAGCCAATAATACACCAAAGACTAAAATTCAGCACGGTAGCAATAAAGACTTCCGAAAAGATCAGTGGTGGGTTTCTACTAGTTTGGGTTTCTACCAGTTCTACCGGTTTGGGCGAGTCGGTAGCGGCAATGGTGAACTGAGAGTGAACCAGTTCACTCCAACTATCAGCTGGGCCCTCCCGCCTGCATCTGCACCAGGGTGAAATCTAAAATTTGTTACTACTGGTTCTGTGGATGTGGATTGGGGTGGGTGAGTAATGTGACTGCGTGGGCGTGGCCATTTTTTTTAACTTTTAAAACCATTTTTTACATGTAAAACCATGTTAAAAAATGCTTTCAAAAGGCTCTGACAATCCCAGCTGAGTTGCTTGATCGGCAGGCAACTCAGCTGGGATCGTCAGAGCTTGGATCGTCAGAGCCATTTAAAAGAAAAAAAAGGCTCTGATGATCGCGCGGCTCAGCTGGGCATGGGGGGCGGGGGCAGGGATTTTTGCTACCAGTTCTCCAAACTGCCCGCCGCCATCGCTACTTACTCACCTGAACCAGTCTGAACCGGGAGCATTTCACCCCTGCTCTGCACTATACCTATCTATATTAGTTCATTTTTAGCCCAGCTGATAGGCACTACAGAGCGGATTGCTGTGCCTCAGCTGTTCTGAAATGCAATGTGCACGAAGCAAACCGGTTGTAACACCAGTTGAACCCCACCACTGGAAAAGATATTCAGATACTATGACAGGTCTATCAGAATCATACAGGAGGTAGTTCTCCCTGTGCACCAATGAAAGCTATAGTTGGGCTTTGAAGAAGCGGGATAGAAATGGTACTGATACTTTGGTGTTGAAGAAGATTCCTATGAATATCCAAGAAAATTAATATATGGACTGTAAAAGAAGTTAAACCCAAATTATCATATTTTGGATAAATATCCAACATTCTTGAATAACTCCCAAAATGATGGGAAAGATGAAACAAAAAATAAGGCAACCAGCAGCAAGATGAGTGTGAACAGATGCATCTTTGGAAAACTGGAAGGTTCAGTTTGACCACAGATCATCTTGGAAAACTATGAAAATAGTTGGAAAACATAGGAGACATACAAATGAAAAATGTCTACGTATCCTATAAAAATATTTGGCAAAGGTAGATGATTGCCCAATACAAGATTTCAGTTCACAAAACTCATGTAATGTTCTTCTTAACATATAACCTACTTAGTTTCAAAGATTTATTTGATAAATGCTTAAATATGGATTGTTATTATTATTTATTAAATTTAGGCTGACTCCCAGTGATTCTGAATTCAATCCGCTGCAGCATCTCATAAAGCTTACATCATGACTGTTATCCAGATATTGTTTTAGCAGTGAATGGATTAATAGATTCAATAGATGGTTATCAAATACTATTTGAAGGGATAGATAGATACATATTAGATCAGTTCTAGTACTGAGGGCACACACTGAGTTCTGTCATTGATGAAGCTAGATTTGGTGGGCTTTAAATGGCAGGCTTTCTCACACAATGGCCACATTGTGGAATATCCTTCACCTTGAAGTTAGGTTGACATGGTGATGGAAAAATTATAAAATTATACAAAATTATAAAGTAAGCTGAAAATATTTCCCTTCACTTTCTGCCTACAGAATTTCCCCCATTTTCCCCACTTTCCCCCTTTGCAGACTTTTCCCATTTTCCTTTTGTCCCTGCCCTCTCCACTTGCACAGTCCCAGATTACTGCATAACACAACATAGCCATGTTTTCATGCTAATGTAGTCTTTTAATTTATAACCAGGAGAATAATGAAAATGTCATCATCAAAAGAACAGAAGGAGGGAACAGGATGAGGGAAACCACAGATATTCCATTCTAATCCTTAGCGGCTTTGCTTTACAACACAAAAATATATTTTCCTTCCTGTTTAAATATCTCATCTATTCAAAGTGACAGCTTTTTTAGATTTCCTGCCTGTCAACCCCAAAATACATAAAAAATCTCCGTCTTTCTATTGTTCAGAGTCCCTTTTTCTTGGAAAGTTGGCACCCAATGACAATTGAATAAAGTTTGATAATTTCCCCACAGTATGTGTTCCTTTCTTTGTCAAAGAATCCACAACAGTATTTTTCCTGACTTTCTGAAAATCTTCGAGACCTGGTTGGATTATTAGACTTGAAACCCCAGGGAATCAGTGAATTAGTGAGGTTGTGCCATTATTATTCACCTATTATTTATTCTTTGTATTTTTTATGTATTATTGTTTTTTTAACTTTGTTGTACACTATCCAAAGTCATTTGCTTTGTAAAATGGGTGTATAAATTTGAAAAATAAATTAAAAAAATAAATAAATTGACCAACCAATTTGCAAGAACCTGATAGGCACATCAGAGAATCAAAGAATAGAAGAATTCATTGAAAGAGAATATATAAATATTTTAGCTGCATGAATACACAACCTTTGGGGTGTGGTCAAAGGATACATGTGGCTGCACTTGCCTTCTTGAGATTTCTTTTTCTCCTTCTCTGTGGATGTTCCTATTGTGGAATGAACTGGGGATGCATGAGAAAGAAGTGTGTGCGTGGGAAGAGAATTACAAAGCAACACAGTATGTCAAGAACACAAGCCACCGGGGTTTTTTTACATTCCATCCATTTTCTTAAACCCTCCCTTTTTCAGTTTTATCCAAGTCTAAAATCATTTTAATTTATTAAAATTGGTGGCAATGGATGAGAGAGCAGGAGACTGCATAAAACCACAGGTGGCTACATTTAGCCCCACGACCATAGACTTTACATGGGATGTAAAGACAGTCCACGAAAGAGTGGCAACCATGGTTAAAAGGCAGCCACAGAAACATTAAAGAGGAGGACAGCACAGACTTGGTATGCATTGTCCATTATTCACACATAAATCTTTACCCTTTAGGTTAAGAAAATGAGTCACAAAGTGAAAATGGGATGATTAATTAGGTTCTATTCCTTAAAAGTCGTAACAGATCATTGCCGGACAAAAGGTTGATTCAGTTAAGGTAAACTTTTATTTAATGCCACAAAGAACAAAGAACAGTTTCTTGTTTAAATATTTCAGTTTGGGGAGACCTGCAGCAAGTAACTACATTAGTGAGCCCATTTGGAATTTTGAAATCATATTATGGCCATTTTTACAAAATAGCAGAAAGCAAAAAGAGAGCACTGACAGCAATTACTCTATTTTTTGGGCAGTGTGGGTGTGGGTTAAGTATGAATAGTTGGAAATAAAGTCCATATTTCAAGATAATGCTTCATTTGGAAGCATACTCCATAGACTTTTAGCTATGCGCTTTGGGATAAACACTCTTAGAATGGTGTGGAGTGTGAACAGATTTCCAGAAAAATTGCAGACTACAGGAACCATTTCCACTTCAGTTTCAGATGCAGACAACACAGACTCATCCCCAACAGCCTACACTTGTGCTCAACAATTAAGGGACACAGGGCAGAAAACAGCCAAGAAGGCTCCACACCCATTTGCGCTACTCGGGTAACCCTGAGGACACAGTTAAAGCTCCAAGTGGCCTCAACAACTTTCTAAAAGAATGCAAATGACCAGCCATCTACAAAGAATATAAATCCTTCCATTCCTCACCATCTGGCCAGAGCTGAAGAATCTTTTTGGATGAGAAGCGAAATGTCTTTAAAGAAAAAATAGTGTCTAGTTACCTCCTGAAAAGCACCTTTGGGACATGCGTCAGGAATGGGGAACCTGTTGCTTTTCAGGTACTTCATCGTCCCTTCTTACCTTTGGCCATGCTGAGGTTCCATGAAAATTGTAGTTCTCCAAGGTCTGAAAGGCCATGGATGTCTCCACCGTGGCAACAGTAACCCATGAACTCATCACTATGCAATTAGATGAGTATACTGTAATGCTCTCTGTATAAGCCTGACTCTGGAAAAGATCTTAAGCTATCTTTGGGACAAAATGCAGCAGCCAAGTTGTTAGTAGGTGATATTCCTATTCAAAATGACTATTTCATTACTAGTAGTGCTGCTTTTGAACATAAAGTCCTATTTGGCTTGGTTCCAGGATAACTAAAAGAAATTCCCTCCAATCTATTGGATGTCTATGAATGTTTCTTATTTTGAAGCCATTTTTCTCTTCTGAGCACATCACAGTCTCCATTTGCAAGTACCATGTTGCTGTTGTTGCTTTTCATTAATTCCCACTTAAAAATCAGAACAAAAGAACTTTGGTTAAACCCTGAAGAGCTTACAAGCATCAAGTTTCTATCCTGAAATGATAACATTTCAATAACTGCTTGGAATTTAAATAAAGGGATAAAGTATAAAACATGAATCAAAGCATTATATTAACATTTCTAAATATAATTAAATGAACTTTATAATTCATTTAAATATAATGCCGCTTGCGATATTGTTTTGAAAACACTTTAGTATTATTGCATCTAATAATTTAATTCAAATGTTGATTCTGTTTTGCTCTATTTTAGGAAGAAGTGGAGAAGTTAAGAACAAGATCTGCCATACCTTAATTGATTCACTATGTTAAGCTAATTGCAACATAAACTAATGAAAATCTCAGTAGCAGTCAAATTATTGCATATATTGAATACTATAACAATCCAACACATTTGATTGTTTTACATTGCCGTCCTATACATATTAAGTAGGGCTCTGTGGAATTCTGTTTCTTCTGAATAGATATATTGTAGATTCATACTCAAATCTCGTATCAAAGTCAGAACTGATCATTCATACTGTATTAGCACTCATCATGATTGGAGGAACAAAAGGAATCTTAACATGTTTCAATGTGAACAATTGAATATGTATCTTTACTCTGGAGAAAAATAGCTTTATAAGGAGAAAAAATAAAGTATCTTAAGTATTTTTAAAAGCTTTATGAATCCTTTTTCAAAATAGAAGTTCTTAGTTCTAGCACTGATAGACTAGGTTTGGAAATTAGTCCATCAGTATAGTTGAGTTCATCTGAAATGTTCAACTGTAGGTCTAATGAACATTAATGAAACAGAAAACAAGAATGCACCATTTCTACATGTATATAGGAAAGCTCTGAAGGAAGCCTGCAACAACAATCCTAAATTCTTGTCTTTGGAATGCCCAAATGAAACATCCTAGATTCCTGATGATATTTCAAGATTATTTCTCTGTTAAACAGGATTTCAAAAATTATTGCCATCAAAAAACCTTCCTTCTTATAAGACTGCTAATCTGACAAATTCTAACAGTAGTCTGACAGGTGAAGACATTCATGCAAAGCAGCTTTTGATCACTGAATCTTTTTAGCTGCTAAAATGTTTTTATTGAATTTGTTTTTAGGTCAAGTAGGAATATAATATGCAGTCTGCTTAGCTTTTTAGCATGGAGTAGAAAGGCTACTATAGGCAGCTGTCTTGTTAAAAACATGCTGTTGGGGAAATCATATGCATGCTTATGTAAAATAAGTACCACTGCATTCAGTAGGATCCACTGCCAGAATTAGCTTTCCTTAGACTGGCTCCTCCAAACATGATCAAGCCAGGAATTTAAAATAAAACAAACCCACAGTTGTGGGCCCTCCTAATTTACATGGTACCAGGCTGAAAGTGTCTTTTATTGCTTTTTTTGATATTTTTACATTTATAAAAATGTAAATAAAGTCCACCTAAGTAGGTATTTTTATAGTATTGTTCTATTTTTTGTCTAGAATCATTCTGAGAGTAAACAGAAAATTTCCTATGGATGTCTGCGTATGTTTTACATATCCCACTGATGCTTAACTAAGGCAGATTATACCAAATAGCAAACACTGCAGGATAATTTAATATAAAGAAATTATGTCAAAGCTAAAGACATGGTTTAATAAAGTGTCGTTGTCATAACGTTGGAACCAGGATCTGTGAAATTTGGATTCAAGGTTTAAGTTGAGTTTGAAGATCTCTTTAGCAAATTTTTATATAACTGTTGAAGAAATGAGGGGGTTACCCATCATGAGGTCCCCAGGCTCTAAATCCAATTAAACAAAACATATTACTCAAGTTTTGTATAATCCAATCTCTTAGCTTTTGCACCATTTGTTTCAAAAATGTTTACTCCTACGAATATACAGAGAATCTTGTAAAAACGTCAGTATCAATTTTAATACCTAAGTGGAATTCAAGCAGCAGAAAGGCAGAGGCGGGGGGGGGGGGGGGGGGGCGCGGGGGGAAAAACAAGTCAGTGGGCCAAGCAGGCTGCTGGCTGCAGGAGGCTTGTCTTCACGTGGCAGCACTGGCAGCAGATGGAGGCAAGGCATGGGGTGAAAGGCAGGCAATCCCAACACGCTGTGTTGACTGCAGGCAAGCCGAGAGACACAGGCCCACTGACTCTTGGTTTTCCCACAGCCTGTGTGATGCTTCCAGATCACCTACCTTTCCCCTGTGCCTCTGCCTCCATCTGCAGCTGGTGCTGCTGCACAGAGCCTCTGGCCTGACTCTTGGCTTTCCCATGGCTCACATGGCACATCCAGATTGCCTGCCTCCCCCCACCCGTGCTTCTGCCTCTGTCTGCTCCTTGGACAGGGAATCAACTCCTGTGCTGGCCATGCCCACTCCCCTTCACTGGGGCTTATTTTCGGGGTAGGTCTTATATTAGGCACATGCTTAAAAAACCCTCCAGACTAGGGCTTATTTTCGGGGTAGATCCTATTTTTGAGGAAACACGGTAGATGGGATTGTGAGGAATAGAGATTTAAATTTAGCAGGAAGATCTGATAGGGCATCATTGGGAGAACAAAGTATTTTTCACACCTGTCCATGGTCTATCAAGCTGTACTTCTGCTATACCCTGACTCTTTACCAACAATTGGGTCAAGTGGACTTTGTTTAATTATTTTATTTCTTTGCCATATAACATTTATATTTTATTTATTTGGATTTTAAAAAAATAATGTATTTTGCTTTTGTTTTTTGTTTTCAGCCCAGATCACATCGTGTGAGTTGAGTGGCCTTACAACATGCATGTCATAAAGTAAATATATGCAATTAATTCCCAAAACACACATCTTGTCACAGCTCTGATGAACATTCCTGAAATATACTGCCCTGCAATGTCTGGCAATGTAGAAGCCAACTGACAAACCGTTGCGGCAATCACTTGTTTATTTCTGATTGTCTATTCTTTGCTTAGCAACAAAAATTTTGGACTCAATAGTGGTCAAACGTCGAGGACTATATTTCTTTGTATGCTACTGAATAAAATAAATCAGTTATACAAGGTGTAGCAGTTAGGACAGCAATTCAAGACATTCCCAATAAAATTATAGTTTAGTTTCTGACAATCAAATGGTTTGTTATTATAGACTGTAATATAATAGGTACGTAGAGACTTCCAGCACATTATGTGAAAAGTAAAGGTGCTGGCATGTTCAAAGAAATACCAAGCATGATTATGCTTCTTGGTATTTCCTCAAAGACGCTGCATAGCAGCCACATGATTTCAAGAAAATATGCATGTCTTGAGATATAATGCCATACTTATCAATGCCAGTTCCTCCTTAGTTAAAAACTATTCTTTTTCTGAATCTTTACAGACACCGGGCAACCCCAGAAAACAAATGCAGCATCATATGCAGGCTCAGATTCAGAATGCATTATCATGCATCTCAAAAACACCTTTTTGGCTTCCTATCCAGAATGCTACATACCCTAATAATGAGCTTATTTAAAATAAAAAAGAAATGTTGGTTCCTTAATGCCACAAATGAGCCTTAAGTCTCAATAATGTCATCTAAATCATGATTTAGAATAGGCATGGCACAGAGGGAAAATCATGCTTGGAGTTTTCAAACAAGCCTACCTCCCTTTTAAATGCATACAGACTTTACAGACAATAAAAGAAATTTAAGATGAAAAAACAAGGACTGTCTTTATCATACAACATAAAGGACAAATGGTGCAAACAAGGGCATCTGAGATTACTCAAATCTGAGATCAAATATTCAAAATCATACAGACATCAAGGAATGTTATAGCTAAATATACTTATCCTTGCTCAGCCACTTTAATTATAAAATCTGTATGCACTTAAAAAGCATGAACAACATTCAAATGGATGAAGTGTGTTTTGAAAAGCAAAAGTAATTCTAGTGTTTAGTTCAAAGTTCTTCCTTTCCAAGGTGATAATCCTCTGCAGCTGCAATGCAGATGCAACGATCAATGAATTCAGACATCATACAAAACTATTTAGCATAAAACAGTTTGCAAATCAACATTTCCCAGGCTTTTACACAAACAGGTACTAATTTAGTCAAACAACAAATCTCTAGAAGTGTAAAGTGTGTGGCCTTACATAATCTTTAAATTTTGCTTAGAAAGTATTAAGGATTTAAAAAAATATACCTGAGAAAATATAAGAGCTCTGATGCATAAAGGCCTTAAAATATTCTTTGGACATAATTCTGATTTCAATAAATGAAATGGAGCTTTAATATTAAAGCTTACACAAATGTCAGATATTATTCCGCTATAGGCACAGGAACATCAACAGTATTTATTTAAAATACGTTCATCATGGAAACCTAATTTATGAGAATAGTATTTTCCCAAGAAAAATAACATCAGAATACTCTGAATACTAATACAAAAAAAGCTCAGCACATCCAAACCAATCTTTAGGTCTGTAAGTCTTAAGTTTGTTTATTTAGTGAACACTGCTATCCATTTTTAGATCAGATTTGTTCTTGTCATTCTTCACTGAATAGATGAAATAGGTTAAGGTATCCTTTTCATTCACTGGAATAGTCCGAAAATGACATCCAATTATCTAGAGAGGGGGAAAAAAAAGTATTTGTCTACATATTGAAAAAAAAATATTGGACAAGGGTCTCAGAAGTAAGCCAAGTAATAATAATTTATTAAAATGTTAAGGAATTCATGCAAGAATGGAAGCATTAAGATACCAGTCTTCTTGAAAAGTACATTAAAAATAACATAATTATTATGCTTTGATTAAGGAATAATAAAAAACTAATATACCCATTACACCATCATGTATCTTAAATGAAATGGTGCAATATATTAAAGACTAACTTATCAAAGTAATCTGTAAAAATAAGTTTAATACATTACCAAATATGGACTCATTTCTCGATAATATTTTGGAATACTTGAGAATTCAACTACTTATAAAAGCCACCTTTTTTAATTTGTAAAAATCTTTTCTTAGTTTGATATAGTTAAGGATCTAATATTAATTATTTTGTATCCCACCTTTATTATGTACTATTCTTTTACACAAATTATAAAAAGCATACACTGAAATACCAAGGATCCATACTAGGACAATTATGCATCATCACCTTGATAAGGTAGCCAAAATTTATACCTATAAGACAAGAATTGCTAAACAGAATGAAGAACTCGAGAAGTTTTCTAAATTTTCAAAATATCCTCAAGATACACAAAAAGTAAGCTTGATTCAATCGAATGTTCTTGATCAGTAGCTCCCAACCTTTTGGGCACCATGGACTGATTCTGTGGAGAGAGATTTTTCCGCAGAACAGTAGGTGTGTGGTTTCGTGTGCTGCCTGCATCCTGCAGATAGGCCTTCACATGTTTGCAAGGACCAGTTTTGGCATGCTGCGGACTGGTACTAGTTCATGGACAGGGACTTGTGGACCCCTGTTCTTGATGAAAACCAGAAGTACTGTTTCATATTATATCTGTGCTGTTTGAATACTATAATTTATCAGTTTCCTTTAAGAGGCGCAGTGACTTAATGACATTGAAGATGATCTCCACCCCAGTGGTTTGAGTTCTAGCACTGCATGTCAAGGTAAGCTCCTGTCACTCGCCTCAGCTAACCCGCTAACAGTTTGAAACACGTTCTATGTGAGTAGATAAAATAGGTACCAGTTCAGTGGAGAAATGAGCTGGTGCTCCATGCAGGCAGTCAGATTCCTACTCTCTGAACCTTCCTTGTTGCGGCATCCCATTAGTGAGGCAGTTCTAGGAGGCAGAGGGCCTGCTGCAGGAAGAGCTACTTGCCCTTTTTTCTGGTATGAAGCCAGCTTGCCATCTTGTGGTGTGCTTGAGAAGTGAGTGAGCATTTCCTACAATAGAACTGGTACCTTGACAGCCAAACTACTACTCTGCAATAGCATTATGGTCTCCTGGCTAATGTAACACAACCATATGCTAATAATAATAATAACAACAATAACAAGTAGTAGTAGTTTCCTTCATAATATCCCTTGTTAAATTTGGTGATATAACCTATTCTAATAATTATACTTAGCCTATTAAACTATTTTAATAATTCTATTTCTTCCAATTCTCTATATGTATTCATTCATTCATTCATTTTACATAGCTACCCATCTCTCCATTATGATCTAGGTGTATAAAAGCATAAAAATATTTTAAAAACCCAAACAAATTGGCAATATACACATAATATAAGCAAGCCAGACCAATTCTGTTTCATTTCTCCTTAATTTAGGTTTTTTAAAAATTTGATTTATTAATTTAATTTGATTAATTAGTTTTAAGACATCTGAAAATGAATAGCCAATTCAATACTCTCCAAATGTAGGTGGCCAATACCTGCAGGTTTTTTCCCCCAAATCTCTTTTCTGATAATTTCCAGGCCTAGATTGCTTTTCTATTGTTTCTACTGTTCTACTTTTTCATTGTTGTAACATTATAAGCCAACATTTATCAATGAGTTTTCTACCATGTCCTCAAGTTGTCTTTCTAGGAGTTAAATCCACTTCAGATTCTAGCCATGTTTATTTCTGAAAAGTTATAATTGCTTCCTTCCATGCTTTTCATTTTTGCAGTTATACCAGTAAATGAAGACATCATGTTTTCAACTTAGAATTTGCCTCTGCAAGTTCTTAATAATCTACATAGTATTTATTCAATTTTATTTTATTTATAATACGTTAATTTGAGCTTCATTTAACAAAACTAAAGGTCTTTTGAAATGGCCAGTCTTGAACAAAGCTCAAAGGAAAGTTATTTCATGGGGGGGGGGGGGGGGTGTTACCCAAAGGACATTTCCTTGCACCTGTACTTGATGCATAACTTCCAAAAGTGGAAACTTAGAGGAGAGCCTCAACCCCAGGCAAGTATAGACGAAAAAGATGTGTACCAACATATGTCAAAGCAATAGACTCTTCTTCCACCCAAACCTGGCCAGGTAAACTTATTAAGTGATCAGATGTTTTCCCTAACCTTGTTGGAAAACCATATAGACCTCAACATGAAGGAATAGCAAAGATTTACAGAAATAGAACTTGGAGGGAGATAAAAGCAATTATTGGGAGAAAAAGAAGCCCTCAGAATTAAAACATTTAAAATCTACAGTACAATTCAGAAAAACTATGTATTATGGCACATTTAATTTTTTGTACTCAAAAGAAAAAATTGTTCCACTTACTTCAACAAGTTGTGCTTTATTAAGTCCGGGTCTGGTCTGTAATTTGAAATGCCTTTTGTATCTTCTTAGTGTGTTTACTTGCAGCTGAAACAGATCAACCTAAAAAGGAAGAAACATGGTTCTTTAACCTGACAGTTAATTGTCAACCTGTTTTATCTTGCACATATCGTGTGAAATTTTGAACAATGTTGTCTTCGTTTTGTAATCTATAGCAGGATGATGCCACTGGAACTCTTTGTTAAGAATGGTATATGTTTTACACCAATGAAAGGTCTCAATTTCAATCTCCAGAAACTGTTTTAAAATATCTCAAGTTAGGGACACTGGAGGGTAGTGCCACAAATCCACAAAGCTGCTATTAGAGTAGGCTACAAAATAATGAGTTTCACGTGGTAAAGTTAACTCTCTCATTCTAGTAATGAGTTTAAAGTACAACAAAACATATGCTGACCAAAACCTAAAATAATCACCATTCTTTATCATATAAACTGAGATGGATAAATGATGTTCCAGATGTTATTGAAATACAGCTCTATACATTTCAAAGTCATAATTAATGTTTTAGTGGCATTTATATTTTCTTACCTAAAATCATTTATTCTTAGAAGTAAACCTTATAAGTTGGAGTTATTTGACATAGACTGTCTGGAATCGGAATAAGGCAAAAATTGGGATGGATATAAATCTAATAAAAAATGAATGATATTTAGCACTAAATGAGATGCAACAAATACTCAGCCACCAAGTGTTTGAACAAAGTATTGCTTTCATATCACATATGAATTATGCAGAGACTAATTCTCAGAAAAAAATATGAATCTACCTCTGGAGTGTCGATGTCTTGCACTGGTGAATCACCATCATCGTCACTGCCTTTTCTCTTTCTTCTGTTTCTGACACTCTGAATTAAGTTTTTGTGGAAATCACAAATATAAAGATGTCTTGCCTGAAAGTTTAAAGAGATAGTTTAATATGCATCTCTGTAACATTTTTTGTAGTCATAATTCACATGCAAATGATTTTATTAATATATAGTAAGCAAAGCAATGATATTAATCTCTAACCCATCTGATTGTACTAGTTGATATAAGAGGAAATTTGGTACCTTAGTTATTGCAGTACATCATGACTTAGCAAATGTTTTTTAACCTTAACTTAATCCTGACTTCAGGAGGAAGAGAAATGTATATTTACCATTGTACATAAATGGTGAGGAGGTGAAGAGGGTTGGTAGTTTTAAATTTCTGGGCATTTATATCTCGAAGGACCTCTCATGGACTATGAATGTTAACATGCTTGTGAAGAAAGCACAGAAGAGGCTGTACTTCCTGAGAATGCTAAGGAAGATAAATCTATCTCAGCATCTACTTCTGTCCTACTATCGCAGCACCATTGAGTCTCCTGACATACGGCATTTTTGCATGGTATGAGAGCAGCTGTATAGTGGACAAAAAAGCTCTACAGAGAATCATTAAAACTGCCCAAAATATTATTGGGCTCCAGTTACCAGCCCTGGCTGACATCTTTGAATCTCGCTGTTTGAGGAAGTTGCATAACATTCTCAGAGACTCTTCCCATCCTGCTTACAATCTTTTTGGACTGTTGCCTTCTGGCAGAAGATACAGAACAAGTAAAACTCGGACCACACGTTTTCTGAATAGTTTTTATCCCAGAGCTATAATTGCAGTCAACAATGAACTAAAGGGCCACCATCAGTGAGCTGTTGGACAGTATTACTTGGTCTGTTGTGTGGATGTTTGGATGGTTTAGGGGTGGAGAATTGTGATTGGGTGGGAGTATGTTTGGGGATTGTTATGTGTGTTGGACCTGGTCTTTGGGTTTTAAGTGAATTTCGTTGTATGGGTATACTGTGTATACACGTACAATGACAATAAAGTTATTATTATTATCCTACTAAGTAAACTTCAAAGAAAATGAAGTGATACAGTGTTCATGTATATACAAAATGTACAGACAGGAAAATGACAATTGTACAAAAAAAAAGAAATGTTCAAATCTCAAACAGCAATTTTACTTTCCTTCTAATATGTTTTAGAATATTAAATTGCAAAAGTAAAATTTCTGACTGTTATTTTGGATTGAACATTGAGTAACAAAAAAGCTATAAAGTGGTAATTGCCACCTTAAGAAAAAAATGTATGGGTAATTTAATGATGCATACTCAATATTGCTTAACGCATTGTAAGCCGCCCTGAGTCTCCGGAGAAGGGCGGCATATAAATCAAATTTTAAAAAAAGTATTAGAATTATTTCTACCACAGAAACAAGTTGTTTCAGGAAAAAAATGCCCACTTCAGTAAAGAACTAAAGAGTCTGGCAATAGATGCAATAAAGTACAGGATATTTTATTGGCACTCACAACTATAGGGATCAATAGGATATTTACTAAAAGAATACTGAAGAGCCTCAAAGCCCACAAGGTTACAAGTTATATATTCTCTGAAATAATACAAAGGATTTACAAAAACTGAGTGAATGATAACATGATTTTATACCGGAATATAGAATCTGATAACGGGTTGACCTCACAAGACCCATACTCTTAAGTTTTGCTCTTCTAAGGAATCTCCCGACCTTTCTACTGATATTAGCACTTTATGAATTAGACAGTCCTTTAATTTTTGACTTCCTTCCTACCAGGGAAAAGACAGTAAGTTAGTTTTTGTTTTTGTTATCTACTTCCGTTCAATAGTCATCAGACAATTCCAGTTTGCCTCATTTCATATACATTTCAGGATCATATGTACAGATAGAATATTATTTATCCCCTACATTCCTCAATTTTCTTTTCCCTCCTTTGGTGGACAATACAGTGGATGGAGACCAGAATGACAACAGACAGACTATCCTGGAGTCTTACAGCTGACATAAGGAATTACAAACCATACAACAAGTTCCATAACAAGACAGACCACACATTATCCATACATATATAAGCATTCTATCAGAAAGAAGAAAAATCCAATAAATAAATATTCGTTATACTAGGTATTATATGACAGTAATTTATGTTTTAGAACCTGGGTTTTACTTACTTTTTCCAGAGTGTGTGATTGTGAATCAACACAATGTTAGTTTGCATATGGGTATGCTGATTAATCCAAAGCAACATGAAAAATGCATTAATTTTCATACTGCACTTCCAGTATGGTATAAAAGCCCCCACAAAGAACTAGAATGGATAAGCATTACACATCTAACTATATTTATTTGTTTTGCAGAACCTAATAATGCTTCCTGTTAAGCATTAGCAGTATACAATAAAGTAACAATTCTAAATCCATTTGCTAATCCATTTGCTAAGGACAGAGTATCTCACTGAATTCTAATTTTTTAGTAAAAATAAATATTCTAGTTGTGCTATTAATCCACTAAGGATCACACTGGAAGAGTTTATTATTATCTTTGTTTTTGTTTAGGAATAAGTGCTCGGCAAGCAGTAAGATCACACACACACACACCCTCCCCAAATGTGAATCTTCCTGCGATTTCTCAAATTAATCATTGCATACACTGCCAACATTTAACAACACTCTTTAATTCCATCAATACGCATAACGAGACATACCCCAGACTTGTTCTTTCCGGTGAAAAAAATCACAAGTATCCGCTCTACATTAGGGAGGTAGAACCTGACAGACGTTTACTGTCTGGATTACGTGCTTCGAGTTTAGGAATGTCTCGCACTAAAGGGGTTTTTCTCATTCTTTTGTTTAGCAGTGTATGCAGAAGCGACGAATACCGTATATTTTGGGGCATTTTGTATTTTTTAAAAAAAGGTTTTCTAAGAGCTTGATGGCTGCCAAGAGGAAGACGACAGAGTGGCAAAATGGGACGTGCAACGCTGCAGCACGAGGCGGAGGAGTCAAGTACTGTCCTTTCCAGGGGGAAACAAATTCAGTGCTTCATGTAACACATATGCACACCAACGATCGCTATGAACAGCTATAAACAATATTTGCAATTTCTTGCCCAGAGTCCTTCACAAGACTTTATGCTAATTCCCACCACCATGTTCAAGGGGGAAAGAATGAGATGAAGACAAACAAAAGCATAAAAGAGCAACAAGAGAAGCTACTTCCAATCGCTCACAAAGGCCAGTAGCTGAGGCTGCTCGACTTTTGCAGCGTCAGCCCACAGCCAACTAAACAGCAAGAGCAAAGAAAAACAGAAACAAAAAGCTCTGTAACAGCTAACCCTTCAAAGATCTGCAAGGAAGAAGAATAAATCGCCACTGTCAAATCTTTTCCAGGTCTAAAGCCTTCTCCATGCAAATAAATATTTAATACATACTTCTAATATAAACAAGACACAGGTCGCCACAAAAAGCTGGAATGGGCAAATTTCCCTCATTCAATAAAGCTGTTTTTCCAGAGAGAGAAAACCAGCCAAACCATGCTAAAATGAAAGGAACTAAAAACCAACACAACCAGACCACAGAACCTTTGGCTTATCCGGAAAAGCATCTTTCCCACTCATTCCCCGTAGTCGGTTCGCTTTTGTCTTCTTTACCGTAACCACCACTGCTGAGGTTATGTGGGGCTGGCGATGGCGGCTTTTAAAAGGGTCAAGGGATAATCCCAAATCAACCAAAGCCAGGAGCTCCCCGCAGATTTAAGGCACTTACACTTTTGTCCAGTTCGATCTTCACCTTCTTCTGCGAGATGCTCTTCTGAATCCGCTTGCTGAAGCTAGCGTTGCCCGCAGCTCGGTTACATCTCTCGCCCTCCTCCCGTAAGCAGCATACCTGCCCAGCACCGGGTCCTGCAGTCCCAAGGGGACCGGCTGAGCCCGCGGCTGTCGCAGCGGCAGCCGATGAAGTCGCTCCCAGTCCGGCCGGCGGCTGCGGAAGGGGTGGCGGGGGCGGCAGGACTTCCACCGCGGCTGTGGCGTTAGCTACAACGGCCGGGACGGCGGCGGCTTCTCCCCCGCCGCGGGTCACCTCCTCGGGGCCAAAGCCGTTCATCGCCCGCCTGCTCAAGGTGCGGGCTTGCTCCGGTAAGACTAACCCACTGAAGTAAAGTAACTCAACTGGGCGGCGTTCCCGCTATTGACGCTCCCCCCGCCTCCCTTCCCAGACACCGCCTCCGTCTCCTTTTGTCAGGAGGGGATGGGAGGAAGGCCAGTCGGCCTCTTGCACTCCTTCGGGCTCTTGCAGTCCTCTCGCAATGCCAAGGGGCCAAGGGTACACTGCAATGTGGGAAAGACGAAGTCGGACACGCCCCGAGTCCTGTAGATGAGAGTGGTACAAAATGCCCGTTCCTCTTGCTCCCAAGACTGACACTGAGGGGAGAACGAGAAACGCCACCCTTTCTCTCTGTGAAAAGCAAAGCCCAGCCTTTCCCCTGGAGCAGCCGCGGCTCCAGAATCTTGCCTCCCCGAAGTAATTAAAATTCCGTCTCCTTTCTTGCTAAAGCTACGGACAGGTCAACTCCGTTTGCTCCTTTCCGCACTCTTTTCAACCTGCTGTAGACTTTTCGGTTGTTTCCAAATTGCAATAGCAACAACCTTCCCCAGTGCTGTTTTTCTCCTCCGCCTTTCCTCATCTTCCCCGGGGCTTCTCGGGAAAAGTAGTTTTCCCGTCTCGCCTTCCATTAAAGGAGCGAGAGTACGGACTACAAATCCCAAAATGCACCTCTGATGTTAAGCAGGACTGTATTTACAAAGCGATCGAACGCAGCGGCTAAGCGGCTGTTCGCTTGTACGCGCGTGCGCAAACCACTTTACTGGCTGTGGAGAGCAGCCTTCAGAAAGGCGGCGAATGAGGGGCTTCTCTTCTTTCCTGTCGTCTCACTAGGCGGAAGCACGAAAACAAGATCTCCTTCGACTTATTACACTGGAATGGCTATGGAAAGGTCTTACGCTGCAATACGCGCAGTACCATGTACTAGATCTATCTAACTGACGCTTGTTAGAGGACACCTGGTTAGAAGGGGCGGCGCTTCGTGCAGCCGTTGATGTTTGAAATCTATACCGACGGTTTCGGGAGGGGGAAAATAGAGCCGTTGCTTTGTCGTCTTTTGCTGCAGTCTGTCTCCTGGAAGCAATAAAGCGCGGCTCTTGCAGTTCGTTTTCTCCATGACTGAGCAGAAGACCTCCAACTTGCTGCATTTTCTAGAAGCGCCTTTAAAAGCCTGACTCTTTCAGCTTGGTGTAGACTTCGCTCAAGACGGTTTTGTGCGAAGTCTTTTCTCGGCTCTAAAGGAGGTAGTCTTGTAGAAAATATTCTAGCAACAGTCGAATTTAGTAGAATATTTCCTCCCTACAGGCAAAATACGAATCATTTGAATAAGAAAATACGGCCATTATTCAACTAAATTAACTTTCAAGGTAGTTCATAAATTTTAATAATGATTTTGTTAACACTAATTTTAATATAGCGCAGTACATACTTTCTAAAATGTATTTTCTAATAGCTATACTAAAGACATATGAAATAAATAGGTAGAATGCAAAAAAGAAAAAATTATCAACATCAGGAAGCAATAGGGTTGTCTATTAAGTCATGTCTGATTGTTGATTCTAAGGATCAAGTCTTACTGATCTTTCATTGCTTTGAGTTTTTTATGCTTTGGCTGATGTCAGCTTTGATGGTGTCCAGACACCATGTTTTTGATTTTTTTTCTTTTTTTTACCTTCAAGTGTTAATTAATGGGGGAATGCTGATTTAGTTTAACCCTCTGCTGGATTTTAAAGGTTTTTTAATGTTTTTTTAAAATTATATTAATAGCTCCCATAAATCACTTCCACTTTTTCCACATGGAAGATGTGTTAAGCTTTGGATAGTGAAAGAGATCTGATTTGATTTACATCTAACTTTCACTACTAAAATTTTGTATTTTATAATCTTTTTTTTTTAAAAAAACCCCCACTAGATGTAATTTTTGATGAAAATGTCGGTTTTTTGCTGGAAAACCTCAATGTTTTTTGAGGCTAGTCTGCTATGGAGTCTTTCTTGTCTGAGAGGAGTTGTTTATGACCTGCCAAAAAAGTTTCAGCTATGAAAAGTTTACTGAAGTGCTTTGGACTATATCAAAATACAGTCAAAATGCAAGCAATACATAAAGCTTATTGGGAAAGCTGAACAGAAAGAATATTTTTCAATTTACAAATCCAACTTAAAAATTTGTATAAAAAGCTTGGTAAAGTTTAAACCAACTCAAAAATAGTAACTAGATGCAAGTAACAGCAGTACAAGATTACAGTCTGACAGATTGGAATGTAATTTATCGCTGAAAGACCTGAAAGATGAGCTGGCCTGGGAAAATGGTAATCCAAACTTGGAAAAAAGTTTGGATTTTAAAGACTCAAAAATGAATTCTACTTTTTCAAGAAGATGGAAGGAGATTGAGGAATAGATTGGAAAACAATTGGAAAACAAATATTAAGAGATATTTACAAAAGACTTATTTTGTACAACAAATGCTGTAGAGATATACACAACAGGAATTTATGGCTTCTGGGCAATAAAATCCAATTGTTAGGAAAGATCCCAATTAATAGCGTGTTTCCCCCAAAATAAGACCCTTTCTTATATTTTTTTGAACCCTGAAATAAGCGCTTGGGCTTATTATCAGGGGATGTCGTATTTTGGGGGAAACGGTATTTTAAGGAAAAGTCTAATTATTAAGAATCAATCAATATTTGATTCCGGATGGACTAGAGAACAATGACTGTCGTGGCTTAAAGTAGACTAGAAGCTGTTGTGAATTTTCTACATGTGAAATACTATAAATAGACTATTAACAGAGGAAGTTCAGTTTAGTTGTTGGTTTTACCTGTTAACTATGTTACTGGGTAGGGTAAATATTGTTCTAGAAATCTATAAATTGTGTGCCTGCTTTATCTTTGTAGCATATCAGTATTCAGCTGGTCAGGCAATTTATATGTTTTATTTTTTATTTTATGCACACTTTTTGCGTAGTCTTGTTTAGTTGTGTTTTGTATATTTTTTTGGAGTTTGTATTTTAATGTTTTGAATAAAAATAAAAATATTGTGAAAATAGAAGGATCTCTGCTGTTAATATAAAAAATGGAAAAAAGAGGGAAAGAGAATCTGACAAAAGCTTTTCTTTCCTATATTTGCTGCTCAGTTATCAGCATGAGATATAGTATAAAGAAAGCATAAAGGTAAAGGTTCCCCTCGCACATATATGCTAGTCATTCCCAACTCTTAAGGGGCTGTGCTCATCTACTTTTCAAAGCTGAAGAGCCAGCGCTGTCCAAAGACGTCTCTGTGGTCATGTGGCTGGCATGACTAAACGCATGACAACTGCAATAAAGTGAATGCAGTACAGCGAACATTAATTTAATTTAGAGGTGTCAGGGTTCCAAGTAACAACCCATATGAAATCAAAGCTTTAAGGCTGGTTCCCTCAAAGTATAGATTTATTAGGCATGTCATATTGGCATAGCTGGTGAAAACCCGAATCTGAAGTCCACCAGGTTTTCCCACCCTGTTCAAAATCCAAAGTTCTTCGCCCCCCACCTATCACACACAACCATCACATGCCCCAATTAGGTCTCTCTCTCCATCCCGGATGCCTCCCATCCACACCCGTCCAGGTGCTGGTGAGAGTGTCCTTGGTTCCCAGAAGAAATAATGTTATTTTGGCTACATATTCCCCACTTATCTCTATGCCACCCTCCCTTTCCCACAGCCTCATCCAGCCTTGCTCTGGCAACCCTGAAGACGCTCAAAGATGGCTCTAGGGTTGCAAATGGGTATTGCTGATTTTGTGTTGATGAAAACTGCAGTGCTTTCTCAAAATCCAAAAGAGTTAATCAATTGAAAGTGACTGAATGTAAGGTATGTAAAGAGAGATACATCTCTATTGCAGCACAATTTTACCATGCACAAGGATGACAGTGCATATATTGCTAACTGAACAATAAACTACACTTTTGAAAAATGCTATTTATCAGCACTTTCTCTTTTACATTAACTATATAATAACTAAGAATTTTATTCACATTTGCAGAATATTTGGACAAAATAATTTATCAACAACCCTGCCCAATCACAACAGCAATTTCTCCCTTATTTTGTATTGATAGCTGAATCTGGTTCATCAAAATAAAATATATATATAGTAACTAATCTAAATGTAATACAGGTAGTCCTTGGCTTACAACAGTTAATTTAGTTACCATTCAAAGTTACAAAAGCATTGAAAAAAGTGACTTATGACTGTTTTTTACACTTAGGACTGTTGCAGCATTCCTATGGTCACGTGATCAAAGTTAGTCGTTTGGCAACTGGTTCATATTTATGATGGCTGCAGTGTTCAGGGGCCATGTGATCATCTTTTGCAACCTTATGACAACGTGAATGAAGAAACCAGATTCACATAACAACTGTGTCACTAGTTTAACAACTGCAGTGATTCACTTAACAACTGTGGGAAGAAAGTAATAAAATGGGGCAAAACTCACTTAAAAAATATCTCACTTAGCAACATAAATTTTGGGCTTAATTGTGGTTGTAAGTCAAGGACTACCTGATTCAAAAATAAAATAATCATTAAATCTTTTTCTTCCCACAGCTGTTAAAACTAGAAATTGCTTGTCTATGTCTGGATAGGCACTTTTTTGCTGCACTTTATATAAAAGATAATTTAATGCAGTAATTCTGGCAATGCAATTTCTGGTAAAGTACTCTAATCTTTTTGATGACTTTTCTCTCAACTGTCTAGTAATGCATATATTCCATTATTCACAGAGACTGTTGCCTGAAAACACTCGAGAGCCTAGCAGAAATAAAAGGCATGGAAGAAATTTTTTAAAAAGTCAATATATTCTTAGCCACAGAAGTTCACTGGATTACTTTGGGTCAGTCATTTTTAGCACAACCTGTCTTCGGGACTGTTGAAAGGAAAAGTAGGAACTCTTAAAAAGACTGAATATAAATCTAACGAATGGTAGAAAAATAAAGATTACAATAACTTTGTCCCGGCATTTGCAACTATTATTATTGGAGGGACATTGTCTATCATGTTGTTTTTTATTCCATTTTGCTGTTGGTAACAATCAATACATAATTCTTTACAAGAATGTCCTACTTTGTTTAACAACTTTCTCTAGAGTTGCAGTAGAATCTTTATGCAGCATAATAACCTTGAAGAAAGACAATTCAATACCAGAATCTTCTATATATGGTACGCTTTCATAATCTAAAAAATAATTGGAATGCCCATGAGCAGAATGCAGTAGGGAAAAATCCTACCAGTATAAATTCTTATTTGATGAGGAAAAGAAACATGTCAGACTACTTTTTTTTCAAAGTAACCAAGATTATTAAGGTGAAGGAAACATCTTCAGTTTAATTTGGCAACTACTATTCAAATAGAATTCTAGATAGCAGTGTTTTTTAAGGGCTTAGCAACGTTGTCTTTTCCCCTGCACAGTTGTACTGTAGCTATAAATAACATAGACCAATGTATACATTAGTAGTGAGGGTATACTTACTCTGATTACCTTCAGAATCAGTACAGATATTATAAAAAAAGTCAACAACTGCAGTAGTTCTGAAAAGTGGCAAGCATGATTCCTCAAACTTGTCTCCCAAGTATTTTCTAGTTGTCAACTTAATATATGAAGAACTAAATTTATTTCCTAGATGGTTTTTGTTTTAAAGATCCATTGGTATATCAATAGAACAGAAGAGATCACATCAAACAGAACAGAAGAGACTGGATATACTGGATAGCAATCAAGTATTTTGAAAAACATAAATAACACAAATTTGTATGAAAACACAACTCAGACACATTTAAAAGCCATGATGTGATTATTTTTGATGAACTAGAAGCAAAATTCAGGTTTTCAGAATATAAACCTGTTCTCATTGCCTAATGAAATGTATCATAAATCTTGTATTTAATCCATGCTTTCATGATTTCCTCAGATTTGCTCCAAAGAGATGTGTACGTGAAACAAAACAGTTATCTATTGAATGAGTCTAGTTCTCCATATTAAATACTTTTTGAACCATGAACACCACAGTGTTTCTGGCAATGAATGAAGAATAAGGCCATGCTTCAGATTTGAAGGTAAAAAGATGCTTCTGAGATTGCACAAGTATGCAGATAGTACCTGCCTGCAACTTCCTAAACATCAGTTCCTGGGATTGTTTAGCAAATACAGAGGATAGCCATACAATCTTGAGAAAAGAGGCATTTGCTTTAACTGGTACCACATGAGTAATTTCATTTCGGAAGCAACTGTTTGCCTTTGAAGCATTGCATAAGCCAAGATCATACTTGCATGATTTCAGACTATAATATTTTTGTGTTTGTAGAATTCATACAGTTTTTCCAATCTTATCATGTCCCTTTTCAGAAAAGGGGGGTAGAAGGAGATTAGCAAAATACATGAAATCATCTACATCCATACATGAGAAATCCCTACAGCAAAGATGAATGTTAATTACAAGTAGAGTCACTTCTTGGTGAGATGAGTATCATAAATTCAATGAATAAAATAACATGGATTTTACAAGAACAAATCTTAATACCTTATTTTTCTATTGGGCAGTTTTAACAGACATACACAAAGCTCAGCAAAATATTTAGCAAAGTATCCCATGACATGTTGATTATTAAATTAAGTTTAGTGTGAGGTGGATAGCATGCTGTTTAAGAGGTTACATTATTGACTTGGAAAAATTGTATTTAAAGAATTCTCACTAATACTTCTTCAACACATTGAAAAGTAGTATTAAGTGTTGAAAGATTATTCCTGGTTCCTATAAGCTTCAATACTTTTATTAGTGATTTGGATGAAACAGTGGAAGGAATGCTCATCAAACAACAAATGACTCCAAATTATTTGGGATAGCTAATATCTTCTAATGCAGAGATGATATTAAAGTGATTTTGATAGGTTATAGAAATAGAAATGGCAGGTTATAATTATCGGAATCATCTGAAAGTAACAAAATAGAATTTAATCATGAAAAGTGTAGAGTTTTTCCTTAAGAGGAAAATTTAATTTCCTTAAATGCAATAAAAGAGCCTGAGTGGCGTAGCAGGCTAATGCCTCCTACTAAAGGCAGCATTTAACATCCAGCTGCCTGCAATTACTGTGAGTTCTAATCTCACCAGGCTCAAGGTTGACTCAGCCTTCCATCCTTTCTAAGGTGGGTAAATTGAGGACCCGGTTTGTGGGGGCAATAAGCTGACTTTGTATAAATATACAAAAGTATGAAGGCTATTGCTTAACGCATTGTAAGCCGCCCTGAGTCTCCGGAGAAGGGCGGCATATAAATATAAAATAAAATAAAATAAAAAAAAAAGAGAGAGAAATCCAATGCAAGGGTATAGGACAATAACAAAAAAAAACATGTTTTCATATATAACATTCCAAACTGAATATAAGCCAGTAGTATGGTACTGCTGCAAAAGCTATATAACAGGTAACAGTAACAGAGTTGGAAAGGACCTAGTTCAATCCCCTGCTCACGTAGGAGACCTATACTAGGGATTCGAACTGCCAGACCTTTCTGATTGACAAGCTCAGTGTCTTAGCCACCTAGCCACTTTATTTTTGCTTTGTTCAATTTCCCTCTTAAAGTACAATGGCCTTTTTTGATTATCATGATTATCATATTATGATTTTGATTATCATACATCCAGAGGAAATGCAACAGAAACAGCAATGAATATGATGAGGGAAAATGAAATCCTATGAACTAAAGGATAAAGGTGTGTTTAACCTTGCTTAACATGAATGGAATTGTGATAAGAATCAAATTGCACAGATCAGTAGTAGTTTTCTTATGCTAGGTAGCACACAGCATAATGAATACAGGTAGTCTTCAACTTATGCCTGCAATTGAGTCCAAGATAAATTGAGTCCAAGGTAAAATGAGGACCCAGATTGTTGGGGGCAATATGCTATTTAGTATACTGTCTTTGGTGAAAGCCGTCCAGAATCCTCGGAGAGTGGGCGGCATAGAAATATGACTAATAAAATAAAATAAATAAGATTTCTGTTGCTAAGTGAGACATTCGTTAAGTGAGTTTTGTCCCATTTTACGATCTTTCTTGCCACAGTTGTTAAGTGACTCACTGCAGTTGATAAGTTAGTAACCCAGTTGTTAAGTGAATCGGCTTCCCCATTGACTTTGCTTGGCAGAAGATCTCAAAAGGGGATCACATGACCTTGGGACACAGCAACAGGCATAAATATGAACCAGTTGGCAAGCATCTGAATTTTGATCACATGATCATGAGGCTGCTACAAAGGTCACAACTGAAAAAACGGTCATAAGTCACAATTTTCAGTGCTGTTGTAACATTGAACAGTCACTAAATGAACTGTTGAAAGTCAAGGACTACCTGCATGATGTTCAAGGCATTGTGAATCTTGAATAAAAATGCTTGAATAAAAATTTCCTACTACAGTGGACAGTGGAACCAATTCAAATGGAGATGGATGGCTCATCATTGCATATGTTCCGATGGAGGCTATATAGCTGAAAGGGTTTAATCTGGCTCTTGCAGCAAATATTGATTGGATTTAAACATCTGCATTGCTCTTCTGAGTCTATGACTATTTATGCTGTATCAGATTAACAATAGCAAGCTATCTGGACACCAGTAAAATTTAATACATACTTTCCATAAATAACTCTTCTTCTATAAACTATAGAGTGGAATTGTTTTCAAACATTAATTATCTTACTGAGTACTTTACTAATTGGTTAGTTTTTATTTTACCTATGTTTCAAATATGCAATGAAGGAAGCCAAAATACAAAGAGAAAAATATTCTTTAAAAAATAATCTGTTTTAATCTGAATGCTATATGTAAAATCAATTTCTTTAATTTATTTCCAAGTAGCTCAATTCATGAAATTAAAGCTGAGAGATTCTTAAACATTTTTATACTTTTCTATATAAATTACTAGCTGGATACCCGTGCTTCGCTGTGAAACTATGTGATAGGGCAGCTTGAAAATTAATAAGTACCGTATTTATCGGCGTATAACACGCACAGGCGTATAACACGCACCTTCATTTTAAGAGGGAAATTTCAGGAAAAAACTACGCTCCGACGGCCGCGAGAATTAGACGTGAGGAAGGCGCGGGTTGCCGGTACTTGTTAATACTGTAAAAACATGGCTTCTTAACATTATATCGGCGTATAACACGCACACATCATTTGCCCCCTATTTTCAGGGTGAAAAAGTGCGTGTTATATGCCAATAAATACGGTAGTTACAATCGGCCTCTCCTCTCCCCTTCTCTTCTCTTCTTCAGCCTTGCCCCACAGAAGCCTCCCCTATATTATCCCCTTCTCTCCCTCAGGCTTGCCCCATAGAACCCTCCCCTATCCTATCCCCTGGCTGCTGCTGTGAAAGTAAAACTAAAGTGAAACTCCTCTCCTCGGCTTGTATTTTCCATTTGGAACATATTTCTTTTCAGGTGGGGAGGGGGAGTTGAACTCCTTAATATCAGAGCATGTAAATCATAATATAGGAAATACTAATGCTCTGATAGTTATTTTGAAAAATCCTTTCTTGGTGAGCACCTAGAAGCCAAGAAGAACATATGTGCAAATTTCAAATTTGTAGGCTTTACAGTTCTGGAGGTTTCGTGATTATGGTGTAAGTAGTTTTCGCTTTTATATATATAGATAACATTGTTTTCAATTTCCAGTAAAAAAAATCCAGTAAATGCAATTTTTAAACCTTGTTGTGAAAAATTTAATAGTTTATGGTTTGTTTCAATGAGCAGTAAGAAAAAACAAGGAAGTAAGTTGTGAAATGCCTGCAGAAAAGTATAAAAAGAATGTCTTGGGATGAGTTCAGGGCCACTGGCCATAGCTACTCTTCACTGGACTCAGCTATGTCAGTGGACCTCATTGCAATGGGTTATTGATATAAGTTGTGTTATGATGGCTGTTCACGTTCCAAATTGCTCATGAAATAAACCTCTGAATCTTAAAGTAAGAATTATTGTATTGCTGTTTCCTGTTTTTTTTATTGGAATATTTTTATGACAGCTGCCATAAGATGTAAAGAGGCCAAGTAGCAGTCACAGGCTGATAATCAAGTGCCCTTGATCAATTGATCATCAGCAAGTGTTAGTACCTCTATAAAAACTGAAGTTTTAGGAGTTTGCTGATCTCCAGCATTAAGGTTTGGGTTAACACAATGCCAAAGAGTCAATGATCTTAATGGGAAACATTTGTTTCTGCCATTAATTTGGGAAGGATTATAAGGCCATTTCCAAACATTTAAAGTCCATCATTCTATAGTGAGGAAGATTATTCACAAGTGGAAATCATTCAAGTTGCCAATCTTCTCAGGAATAGACATCCCAGCAAATTCACTCCAAGGGCAGGCCATGCAATGCTCAGAGAAACTGCAAAAAATCCAAGAGCTACATCTCAGACTCTGCAGACTCAGCATGTTAAATATTGAAAGTCATGATGGCACAATTAGAAACAAGTATGGTTTATTTGGAAGGGTTGTCACATATGCTTCTCTCTTTTGCTTTTCTTTTTGTGAAATGATGATATGTCATGTGTTGTTGTTCATCTGAAGCTGTATTTGTCTTTTTTTAAGAACTGCTAAGGATTAGATGATTACTGTCTCCTGATGTGAGAAACCATAGATCTCAAAGACAGTATACTTTCTTTTTCATATAACTGTAAAATATTGTTAGGGTACAATATTAAGGATAAAAATGTCTCAAATGCAATTTGTTAAATAAAATGTAATTGATTAAAATCCCCCTATACATGTACTGTATCTCAGTAATACGTAATATTGGGCTTGTTTTATAAGGGATGCAGTTATTAACTGCATAGATTTCTTAGATAAAAGCAGCTCATATGCATAGTAAATGATTAATCTGCTATACAGTATGACAGGCTATCATTTTAATCTATGCAATGAATAGTGTAAAATCATTTCATGAAATCATATTTTCAATAGTATTCATATGTACACAGAACAAAATGAAAAATGTAAAGTTGTCTAATTTCATGTTCACTTTATTTCATATGGAAGGAATACAAACTTTTGTACACTTCACCAAGTCTATAATTATGATAAATGAATTTATTTCAGTCCTGTTCCTATTATTAATTCTGTGCTGTTGGCACAGAATATCCTAATCTGCCAAATCTCAATTCCATTTTGAAATGAGTATTGTAATGTGCACAATACTAATATTTTTCAGAATTTTAATGCAGTAAACTATTCCACTTAAAATGTAAGCAAACTATACATTTTTATAACTGAAAACTGTAAATTGAAAAGTTATTTATCTCGTTTTATCTGAATTCTAAAGCAAATCTAATTCGAATTCATTTATAACTTCACTGTTAATGATTCAATGCATACTTCCATGAATTGAAAATATACACACACACAAAATGTATCCCTCTGTTCCCTTTTAATCTCAGTATAGGTAATTCTCATTCTACAGTTATTTATTTAATGATGTTTGAAGTTCTGATGATGTTGAAAAAAGTTACTTATGACCAGTTCTTATACTTATGAACAATATACTATCCCTGTGGTCATATGATCAAAATTCAGGCAGTTGGTAACCTGCATGTATTTACAACAGTTGCAGCATCCCAGGCTCACAAGACTGACATTTGTGATCTTCCCAGGGACTTCTAACAAGCAATGTCAACTGGGGAAAGCTAGTTATACAATTTAGTATTTGCAAGTTGTCGGATCTCATGCACTCATTGCCTGTTTTCTCTGCCTATCCAATTTAGTTAAACACACATTGATAGTAGCTTATTGTAAGATTCCCAACCAGCAATTTAAACCTTAAACCTGGATTATATTAAATCACAGCTTGAAAAGAAAGTACTTCATCTATATCTCTCTATATTACCTTGCCTTGTCTCCTTTCTCAGAATAGAAAACATTCTTATCTTTAATCACACAATAACTGGTAAAAGTTTTCATCCCCTATACAGTAATTTGTTTTGCTTTTTAAAACATTGCAGTATATATCAACATGTTTTAGCTAGTCTTGACTGATCCTAGGCATGACCAGGTCCAGTTAATATCCAGTTTATCACAGGGGATGTGATAAAGATGAATATCTATATATCTATATAGAAATAAGTTTATTTTATTTATTTTATTTTATTTATTAAATTTTTATGCCATCCTTCTCCTGCGGAACTCAGGGCGGTGCACAGCCAAGATAAAAAACATAACATATAAAATTTAAAAACAATTTAAAAAACATTAAACAATTTCGGCATTTAAAACAACCCAATTAAAACCGAATTCAATTAAAACTGGGAGGATGAGATCAAGCCAGCCCTGCTAGATAGAATAAGTGCATTTTCAGGGCGCGACAAAAAGTCCGGAGGTCTGATATTGTGCGTATCTCAGGGGGTAGGTCATTCCAGAGGGCAGGCGCTGCCACAGAGAAGGATCTCCCCCTGGGGGTCGCCAGCCGACATTGTCTGGCTGACGGCACCCTGAGGAGGCCCTCTCTGTGCGAGCAAATCGGCCGGTGGGAGGCTATTGGAGGCAGAAGGCGGTCTCGCAGGTACCCCGGCCCTAAGCCATGGAGCGCTTTAAAGGTGGTTACCAACACCTTGAAGCGCACCCAGAAGACCACAGGAAGTCAGTGCAGCTCGCGCAGGAGAGGTGTCACATGGGAGCACCCCGTCACTCCCATAATCCCCCACGCGGTCACGTTCTGGACTAACTGCAGCCTCTGGGTGCACCCCAGGGGGAGCCCCATGTAGAGAGCATTGCAGTAGTCCAGGCGGGAGGTGACGAGTGTTTGAGTGACCGTGCGTAGGGAGTACCGATCCAGAAAGGGACGCAACTGGCGTATCAGGCAAACCTGATAAAAAGCCCCGCTGGCCACGGACGTCATATGCTCTTCTAAAGACAGCTGTGCATCCAGGAGGACGCCTAAGTTGCGAGCCCTCTCCGTGGGGGCCAATGATTCGCCCCCAATAGCCAGCGATGGCACCAGCTGGCTATATCGGGATGCCGGAAGCCACAGCCACTCGGTCTTGGAAGGGTTGAGTCGGAGCCTGTTTCTCCCCATCCAGCCCCGCACGGCCTCCAGACACTGGGACATCACTTCAAGGGCATCGTTGGGGTGGCCTGGGGTGGAGATGTACAGCTGAGTGTCATCAGCGTACTGATGGAACTCCACCCCAAAGCTATGGATGATCTCGCCCAGTGGCTTTACATAAATGTTGAACAGAAGGGGGGAGAGGACCGACCCTTGTGGCACCCCACAAGTGAGGCGCCTCGGGGTCAACCGCTGCCCCCCTGTCAACACAGATTGTGACCGGTCGGAGAGGTAGGAGGAGAACCACCGCAAAATGGTACCCCTCACCCCCAGCTCCTCCAACCGATGCAACATGATACCATGGTCGATGGTATCAAAAGCTATTGAGAGATCTAACAGGACCAGGATAGAGGAACAACCCCTATCCCGAGCCCTCCAGAGATCATCCACCAATGTGACTAATGCCGTTTCCGTGCTGTGCCCAGGCTGGAAGCCGGATTGGAGCAGGTCCAGATAGACAGCTTCATCCAGGTACTGGGGAAGCTGCCACTCCACCACACTCTCAACAACCTTCGCAACAAAGTGAAGGTTGGAGACTGGACGATAGTTAGCCAAAACAGCCGGGTCCAGAGAAGGCTTCTTGAGGAGGGGCCTCACCACCGCTTCTTTCAAAGCGGCCGCAGGACACCCTCACTCAAGGAAGCATTAACAATCCTCTGGAGCCAGCCTCGTGTAACCTCCCGGGAAGCCAGTACCAACCAGGAGGGACACGGGTCCAATAAACATGTGGTCGCGTTCAGCCATCCCAGAACCCTGTCCATGTCCTCGGGAGCCACAGGATCAAACTCCTCCCAGCTAACACTCTCAAGACCAGCCTCAATCATCCCGTCCGGACTTACCCAGTCAGAGGCCAGACCTTCCCGAATCTGAGCGATCTTGTCATACAGATACTGCACAAAGTCCTCAGCTCGACCCTACAAGGGATCATCCCGCGCTTCCAGATGGAGGAGGGAGCGGGTCACCTGAAACAGGGCGGCTGGGCGATTATCTGATGACACGATAAGAGCGGCAAAATAGCTAGATTTTGCCGCTTTTATCGCCACTAGGTAGGTCTTAATATGAGACCTCACCAGTGTTTGGTCGGATTCGGAGTGGCTGGTCCTCCAACCACTCTCTAGGTGTCTTTTCTGGCGCTTCATCTCCCTCAGCTCCTCGGAGAACCAAGGAGCTAGGTGAGTTCAGTTTCCATGGGGTTGTGGCTAGCGTCGCGGCGAGACAATGTGACAACATGTTCTTTGGGGGCTCCTGAAGAACCGTTGACATCGCAGCTGTTCGGGGGTCTTAATTGACCTAAGCCTCTCATAGGGACAGCGAACAAGAGAAGCACGGACTGATTAACACAGGGAAGCTGCAAATTCCCTGGTTAGTCAGAAGCAGCTTCTTGAACTGGATGTCTGAGAAAGTGGCCATACAGAGCCGCTAAGAAGCTGGGGTGGTCACAATGGAGTGGCGAAAGCAAAGACAGAGTGCATCATCAGGGTGAGAACCTGGCTTTATTGATAAAACTTTCTTTTCATACCCACTTGGAATCAATATAGAGTGGAAAAGTGGCATAAAGCGAGGAGGGAGAGTGGGGGTATATCGGCTCTCCATTTCCGGTATTGGAGTGGCAAGGAAAGCAAAAGTCCAAAGGAAAAAAAATCTTGAATGAACTTTTTTTAAAAAAGTGATTGGGAATTGATTTAAAAGAGTGGATTTGAAACCAAGAGGAGATAGGAAATTGATTGAGTACTCTGAGAAAGATGGAATGATTACAAATGAATTTGAAGTGAATAGAAATGGCATAAAAGAACTAAACTAGTTCTTTTTAGTTTAGTTTTATTGAATGAAATATATTGCAATGCCATCTAGTGGCATAAAAGAAAAGACTTTGAATTGGCCATAAGACTTAAAGTTGACCTTGACAACGCTGGCTGGACTGATAAGAAAACAGATGTTTAAGAGAGAAAGACATTTTAGAAAGGAAAGAGATTGAAGTGCTGAATTTGTTTTTATTTTTTGAACTTCTATTTATTTATTTATTTATTTGCTTTCTTGAGTCTTTCAAAGTATTTTGTTTTGGAATTGGTGTTTTTAATTTCTTACCCCCTCTCTTTTGCCTACTATTTGCTAGTGGGAACAATGTGTGGATAAGATCTTTTCCTTTTTTCTCTCTCTCTTTCTCTGTTTGAGTGGGGAAAGAAGTATTTGTGGTTCATTTAAAATAAAAGAGAATTTGGATTAAGGCAAGAAGAGCCTGAAGAAGGATAACTGTTCATTAATTTTTATTTTTTCATTGTGCATTAGTTTTTGTTTCTTTTTTCTTTGGCTTTTGCTTCAGGATTTTTTTCTATTTTCCCCCCCTCATTTTGATTGATAGTATTTTTGGGCATTCCTTTTTTGGGGGGCTGACTGGATTTTTATTTTTTCTATTGTTTTTTTTTAATTTTTTCTAGTTCATCCAACAGGGTGGATTAGATACTTGGATTATAAATAGAAACCATAAATGGATTATAAATTGGGTGCATTCAACTTTAAGAGATGAAGACATTTACAGCACATCTGCACTCAGCAGCAAATCCCTCCATGACAGAAACACAAAAAACATCAGAAACGATAGATTTTGAAAATCTCATACAGACACGATGATTTGAAAGAGGATTTAAAAGAAGTGAAGGAGATGATTGGGAAAAATGAAAGAATTCAAAAAGTAGAGGAAAAAGCGGATTTGACAGAAAAGAAAGTGGAAGAACTAGAGGAAAAATTGACATCAGTGGATAAAAATTAAGAGAGAACAATTATTTCCCTTGAGATGGATCGTTCTGATTATTATCTAAGATTTCAAAATATAGAGGAAGAGAAAGGGAAAAATTTGCCAGATGTGATGGCAGAGATGTTGGCAGAAGTGATGGAAGAACCCAAGGAGAAGATATTAAATGAGATTGACGAGTTCTTTAGAGTACACACAAGATCCGCAATGAGAAATAAATTACAGAGAGAAGTTCATGCAAGATTCACAAAGAAAGTAATAAAAACAGACGTACTACAAATAACAACAAACACTGCAATGAAATATAAAGATAAAGAGATAGCAGTGTTGAGACAAATACCCAGAAGAGTTAGAGATTTGAGGAAAGAATACCATTTCCTAACAAAAATTTTAATTACAAAAGGAGTCAGTTTTAGATGGCTAATACCAGAAGGAATATTGGTTACATGGCAAGAACAAAGACATAGATTAGATTTATTGAAAAAGCGAAATTATTTTATGAGCAATTTTGAGGACCATTAGATGATGGAAAATTGGGAGAAGCAAGAGAGACTGGATACCAAGAGGAAACTGTAAAAGAGAAAGAAGAAAGGATAAAAGAACAGGAAGAAAGAGCAATAAGAGAACAAAGAGAGACAAGAGCGACAAGAGCGAAAATTAGTAGTAAGTAAAATATGGAAGAAGAAATAAAAGCAATATCAATAAATGTAAATAAATTGAATTCAGTGACAAAAAATAACAGAATCTTAAACAAACTAAATAGATTAAAGGTAGGCATTATAAGTTTACAAAAAGTTCATATCAGAAAACAACACACAAAATTATTAGAATATTCAAAATTAAGAGTTTTATTTTCCTCTTTGATACAACAAAGCAAAAGAGGAGTAGTATTATACATTAAAGAAAAATTAGAACCTAAGCCAATACTTGTGGATGAAGAAGAGTCTGATGGTGGAAGTAAGGATGAACTTTAAACAAAAAGTCTTAGGAGCAATATATGCACCAAATGATAAACAAGAAGAATTCTATGGGAAGTTACACAGAAAAATATTAGAATTGGAATATGAAAATATATGTATAATGGGTGACCTCAATGCTGTAATAAATGATTTGGATTATAAAATGATGAAAGTAAATAAGAAACCCAGAAAAACACTTCTGAAGACTTTCTTCACAATGATAGAGGAATTAAGTATACAAGATGTATGGAGAAATAGACACTTGAAAGAAAAACAATATATATTAAATTCAGATAGGCACATGTCATGGTCTAGGATAGACATGATATGGATGTCAGCAGACTTAATAGACAATGTACAAGAAGTAAGCATTGAAACAAATATTTGGGTGGATCATAATCCAATTATAATAACATGGAAAGGACAAAAGAAAAAGTCTAGATGGACTTTGAACCAAACAATTTTAAATAAAAAAGAATTTCAACAATTTATGGAAAAAGAGCTGGAGTTTTTCTTTAAAATAAATAAAAAGGAGGATACATCACTTCAGAATGTATGGGATACAATTAAAGCATATATTAGAGGCCTGGCAATAACATATTTGGGAAAAAAGAATAAAAAGAAAAGACAAACACAGAAGAAATTGGAAGAGGAGTATAAGAGGTTAGAGAAGGAATTATAAAAGGATACAACAAATAAAAAAGTTAAAAAACAAATGGAACTGAAAAAACATGAAATAAACTTTATTGAACAAGAACTTTTGGCATGCAAACTAAGGTCAGTTAAACATTTTTTTTTGAAAATGCAAATAAGCCAGGTAGATGGTTGGCATATAAAATGAAAAAAGAAAAAGAGAAAATTAATCAACCAGCTACAAGATGAAAAAGGAATTATATGTTATAGAAATGAAGAAAAGAAAAAAATAATTCAAAACTACTATGAAAGACTATATAATCAAGAGATGATACCAAATGAAAAGATAAAACAATTCTTAGAAAAATCTGACCTTCCTAAAATACCTGAACAATATAAGGAAGCACTAGAAGAAAGAATAACGATGATGGAAGTAAAGAAGTGATCAAAAAACAAAAAAATGGGAAAACATCAGGCCCGGATGGATTACCAGCAGAACTATATAAATCACTACAAGATGTGTTAAGCAATGTAATGCTGGAATTATTTAATGAGCTTTTAGCGAAAGCAAAGATTCTAAACTCATGGATGGAGGCGTATGTTACACTTATACCTAAAGAAGATACAGACTTGCAACAAGTTAAAAACTATACTGATCTCATTGTTGAATGTAGACTATAAGATCTTTGCTTCAATAATGGCGAATAGACTAAAAAGGTTGTTAAATGAATTTATTCATACGGACCAAAAAGACCTAAAAGACAAATTAGAGATAATATGAGGACAATTTTGAATACCTTGGAATACTATAAAGTACACTCAGAAAAACAAATGGCAATAATATTTCTAGATGCACAGAAAGCGTTTGATAATGTGAGTTGGCAATTTATGATAAAGCAATTACAGATGATGGACTTTGGGGAGAGATTTTATAAATATGATAAAAACAATTTACAACAAACAATCGGCAAAGATAATGATGAATGATGACAGAAAGTTAACATAATGAAAGGAACAAGGCAAGGATGTCCATTATTTCCATTGTTACTTGTGTTAGCACTAGAAGTATTAAATAGAAATATAAGACAAAATGAAGAAATAAAAGGAATGAAAATTTAAAAAGAAGAATATAAGTTACAAGCCTTTGCAGATGATTTAGTTTTTATTTTGGAGGAACCCCAAATAACGGGTCCTAAACTATTAGAACAAATAGAAGGGTATGGAGAGGTGGCAGGACTAAAATAAATAAAGAAAAAACAAAAATATTGGTGAAAAATATAACAGAAAAACAGAAAAGAAAATTAATGGAGAAGCTAGATATTCAAATTGTGAAGAAAGTAAAATACTTAGGAGTACATTTAACTTCAAGATGTGTAATGATAAAAGAAGATAACTATTACAAATTAAAAAAACAAATTGAGGAAGATTTGGAGAAATGGAAAAATCTACAGTTATCATTAATGGGAAAGACTGCAATAATTAAGATGAATATATTACCGAGACTATTGTTTCTATTTCAGACAATATCGATAAAAGTTGAAAAGACATATTTTGAACATCTTAACAAAATAGTAAGGAAATTTATATGGCAAGGGAAGAAAGCGAGACTCGACATAAAAATGTTACAAGATGAGAGATTATGTGGAGGATTTGGACTGCCAAATTGGGAACTATACTACCAGGCAGCAGCGTTGACTTGGATGAGAGAATGGATTGGACTAAGAAATATAAGGCTATTAACTTTGGAAGGACATGATTTATAGTTGGGATGGCACGCCTTTTTATGGTATGGCAGAAGCAAGATGCATACTTATTTTCAAAGACACTATGTAAGAAATGCATTATTACTAGTGTGGGAAAAGATTAGAGATAAATATTATTTGAAAATACCAACATGGTTATCAACAATGGAAGCATTAATACATCCAAATATTATTAATATAAAAATATTATTAGATATAAGTATATATTAACAGATAAGGGGGAATTGAAAGGGAAACAAGAAATAGAAGAACAAGGGATTGAGATGGACTGGTATACTCATATGCAAATATAAACAAGATATGAAAAAGATGCTAAACTATATGGTTTTTATTTAGAAACGACAGAACTGGATAAGATACAGGAACAGATGAAAAAATAATTAAAACAATATATAATCACCTACTTAGTATTAAATTAGAAGAACAGGTAAAAGAAGCAATGATAGATTGGGCAAAAATTTTTGGATATTCAATTGAGTAAGATAAATGGCAGCAGCTGTGCGAAAGGAATTATAAATTAACAATGTCCACAGCAGTGGTGGGTTCCTCCCAGTTTGGCCCAGTTCTCCCGAGCCGGTAGTGGTGACGATATGACATCACCGAACCGGTTCTGCCCCCCGCACCGCCCCCACCCCTGATGCCCCACCCACCCACCACCCACATTATTCTTACCTTTTATTTGGCCCCACCCGCAATCTATTGCTGCCTCCTGAGTCCCAGCTGATGGCTAGAGGGGAAAAACTGTTTAAACTCTTGCCCCTGGGCTTCAAAGGGCCGCCCTACTGCTGATCAGTGTTAAAAGAAAACAAATGAGTAGACCAGTGCCTGCAAAAATACACGAGTAGATCAGTGCCTGCAAAAATAAATGGGTAGACCAGTGCCTGCAAAAAATAAATGGGTATATCGGTACAGCTCTGCAAGCAGTTAAAAGCCTGGTAGACCAGTACCTCTACTAAATCCTAAAAAATTGTCACATGACCATCAAGCCACGCCCACAAAATAAGTCACACACACAGAACCAGTAGTAAAAAATTTTAGAACCCACCCCTGGTCCACAGCATATAAGGAGAATCAATAGAAAATGTTTTACCGATGGCACATGCCACCTGAAAAATTGGCAAAAATGTTTAAAGATAAATCAGCTAAATGTTGGAAATATTGTATGTTTGTTTGTCTATAAAATAAAATAAAACCTTTTACATATATATATAAAAGAAATAAGTTTCCAATAATGTTTGTAAGAGACTGTTTATGCTAAGACTGTAAACTTTAAAATTATGTATCAGAAATCACTGTAGCTTCATGACCTATAGTCAGTGGTGGGTTTCAAAATTTTTTACTACAGGTTCTGTGGGTGTAGTTTGGTGGGTGTGGCATGGCTTGGTGGGTGTGGCTTGGTGGGCGTGGCAGGGGAAGGTTACTGTAAAATCTCCATTCCCTTCCCACTCCAGGGGAAGGTCACTCCAAAATCACCGTTTCCTCCTGATCATCTGGGACTTGGGAGGCAGAGAATAGATGGGGCGGGGCCAGTTAGAATTTTTACTACCGGTTCTCCGAACTACTCAAAATTTCCGCTACCGGTTCTCCATAACTGGTCAGAACCTGCTGAAACCCACCTCTGCTATAGTGATGAGAAAGGCTACTCCCAACTACTGCTCAAGCACTAGTTAATGTGGACCTCATCGTCAATTCATATGGATATTGTAGTAGTGAATTGGATAAAAAGCTGAGTCCTGAAAATTTCAGTGCTTAAAGAAGCTCTGAACAGACACAAGATGCATGGTAACCAGCAACAGAAAATAAAAGGTACTCTTTATAATGAAGGAATAGTTAGAAATAAAGGCAACATAAATGTATTCTCTAATGATTTATATAGGTAAAATGTGATACAAGAAGCTTTAATTTGTCATGGCAGAATTAAAAACAGTTTTTGTCAGATTCAACAGAGCATTTTAAAGCTAAATTCTGCAAGTCTATCTTATATAGGTAGTCCTTGACTTACAACAGTTCATTTAATGACCGTTCATAGTTACAGTGGTACTGAAAAATGACTTATGACTGTTTTTCAGTTATGACCTTTGCAGCATCCCCATGATCAAGTGTGGAGGAAAGGGTTCTGTAATCGAATGGACCGTGGCCCGATACGCACACAAACGCACTAAAGCATGGAAGTTGACAGAGGAGTCTTGAGAAAGTAACTGGTTTAATAAAAACACATAAAAACAAAACCTACAAGAAGGCATCAACAGCCCAAAAGATTCTCCTCTCAGCGAAATCCATTTGCTCTAGTCTTCTTCCCAAGCACAGGAGGTTCTCTTTGTTAGTCTTCTCAGGAGCAAGGCAGTGACTCAGCTCTTTGTAGTGACTTCAGCTCTGGAGGTTCTTTCTGAGAGTCTGGTGAGAGTCTCTGAGATGGCTGCAATCCTGCTGCTACTTATATACTGACCAACTGACCATTGGAAAGTGCGGAAAACTCAGAGCCAGGAACCTGTGCTCTGATTGGCTCATTCAAAATGTTCAAACCAATCTATCAATTAGTTGCAGCAGTATGCTGAGAGGTTTTTCCTCTCACAATCCCCTTCTCTGCAACAATTGATTACAGAAATACATGTACATATAAGCCATGAACATATACATTATAGTGGTATGAGAAACAATCTTACATAGTCATAGATATCTTATCCAAAAGATATTGATGTTGATCCCTAGGTAATGGCTTCGTGAACAAGTCTGCTATTTGTTCCTTTGTCTCGCAGAAAACTGTCCTAACAAAACCTACCCTGGTTAATTGTCTGACATGTTTGTACTTGATGTCAAGGTGACGTGACCTCTGTCCCACTGCATCAGCCTGCGAGATATTAATTGCAGCTGTGTTGTCCTCATAAATGTCAATAGGATACACTGGTAATTCCCACAAGTTTATTAGGAGATCATCAAACCACACCAGATCATTAGATGCTTTTGATAAACTCACATATTCTGCTTCGGCAGTAGAAGTTGTAATTAACTTCTGTTTCCCTGAGTACCAATGGATGGGACTCTCATTCAGAAATATAACATAACCTGAGGTACTCTTTCTGGACTTAATGTCCCCTGCCCAATCAGCATCTGCATAACAGCATAAACTTGGTTTATCTGATATATCTGGTTCCAATAAAAGTGAATGTTTAACAGTGTTCTTTAAATACCTTAAAACTCTTTTAATTCCACTCCAGTGGTATTGAGTGGGATTCTCAGAATGCCTGGACAGAATGTTTACGGTCAGACTGATATCTGGCCTAGTCCAGCTTGCGATATATAGCAATGATCCTATTAGTGACTTATAAAGTGTCTTCTGTTCAAAAGGTTCACTTTCAGCATACATATTCTTGAGGAAATCTGTCTGCATGGGTGTGTCACAAGATTTGACCTCTATCATATTGCACCTTTCTATCAATTCTATAATCTTATCCTGTTGGGAGAGTTCATATCTCTTCTCCATTTTTACGAATTGGACGCCTAGAAATTTATCAATCCGACCCAGAGGCTTTAGGGCAAAATTCTTGCTTAACTTGGAAAACAACTTACATCTATCCTCAGACTTGCAGACATACAAAATATCATCCATGTAAACCAGGACTGTTTCTTTAATACTTTGATGATTTTTAATGAACATGCATTTGTTGGCTGACGAGATTGTAAAACCCATCTGTTTTAAACTACTGGTAAGGTTTAAAACCCATCTATTTTAAACTACTGGTCTTAAACAGTCTGGCAAGAAGGTGGTACAAATGCCTTACCATTTGTACCACCTTCTTGCCAGACTGTTTAAGACCATAGAGGCTTTTGTTTAAAAGCCAAGTATCATTTCCCTGGTGATTTACACCTTGAGGAGCCTTAACATGTATTTTCTTATCTAACTTGGCGTGTAAGTATGCTGTTTGTACGTCAAATTGATACACACTCTCCCCTTATATGGCAGCTATAGTTAGTGCAGTCTTCACACTTTCAGGCCGCACTGTAGGCGAGAAGGTGTCAACATAGTCATCAGGGAATCTTTATGAGAAACCCTGTGCAACCAACCTCGCCTTGTAAATAAACTTCCAATTGTCAATGGGCTTTTTCTTAAAGATCCATCTTGTGCCAATTACCCTTTTATTCATTGGTAACTCCGTTGGGGTGAATACCTCTAGTTTTTTCAAACTCTGCAATTCGGTATCCATCGCAGCATGCCAATTCTGTTGTTCTTTATCAGATAGCATTACAACATCTTCATATCTTTGGGGTATGACCGAAACCTGATAACGGAAGTGACAAAACCTTCATACCTTTTTGGCTTCTTCCCCCTGGTGGATCAAACTGGCCTTTTAACTAATTCTTCGTCCACTCCAGTGCTATCTGATAAGCTGTCCTCCTCCCCATCATCATTCTGTACTTTTAAAGTGGAATGTCCTTTTTTCCATGCTGTCTCCATCTTCCACTTTAAAATTCCCTTCAAGGGTTTGGGGGGTGTACTATCCTCCTCATCTCCAAAACCAGAGGTGTCACTATCAGTAGATAGGCCTTCAGACACTTTTTCTGCATTTTTATTTTTACTACGAGGGGGATCTTGAGCCAGGATCTCATTTGCATGGATCCTGCTCCAATTAGTGCCTTCATAAAAGGTGGCTGATCTAGATATTACAATTCTGCCATTTGAGTCCATGAACCTAAAGGCCTTAGAACCAGTCTCATAGCCCATAAACCTCAGTTTGGCTGAGACTTTATCCCCCTTCTTTCTAAGTTCTTTTGGGATGTGGACATCAGCCATTACTCCAAATACATGAAGATGTGCCAATTTTGGCTTATAGCCATACACTATCTCATACGGGGTCTTTTGTACCACACTGGACCATACCCGGTTGAGTGTATAATTTGCATACGAAACAGCTTCCACCCAATATGAAAAACTTAAATCAGCATCCTCAAGTGCACATCTTACCATTGTCTGCAGTACCCCATTCCATCTTTGTGAAATTCCGTTCTGGAACGCGGAGTAAGGGGTGGTTCTCAAATGTATTATGCCTTTCTGTTTTAACCAATTAGAGAACTCTGCTGAGTTAAATTCAGTTCCTCTGTCTTTTGAATTTCAAAAGATTTCAAAAATCTTTTGAATATTGACCTTATGCTGGTTCTCCACTAGGCGGCAAAATTCCTTAAACTTAGACAATGTCTGATCCTTAGATTTAATAGGGTAAACAAATCCAAACCTACTATGGTCATCCACAATTGTCAGAAAGTAACAATTCCCACTAAAAGAAGCTTTCAGGGGACCCACCAGATCCATATGTACCAACTGGAATATGTGTTTAGAATATCTCAGGGATTTCTTGGGTGCAGGGCTTGTTTTTGACTTCGTGATCCTGCAAATAGAACAGTCCAGAAAAATGTTACAATCTTTAACCCTAGTTCCATTTGAACATTCAGATACCTTTTGTACCACTGGGAAGCTTACATGACCCAATCTGCCATGTATGAGATGAGCACATTCATCGTGTAATGGCTTGCCAATGGAGATTGTGTTGGCATTCTCAGGCTCACTCCTTCCCTGTTTTAGGTTAAAACTTACAGACTTCTTACTGCTTAAAACATTTTTACAATTACCTTTAAAATTCCCCTTCTCTTGTGTACCTTCAAAGTCATCATCTGAATCAAATTGGGATTCATCGTCATTACTATCAAAAGTGGTAACCTGGTTTGTAACATCAGATTCCTCAGCCTTTGAAATAGGAGAGTAATAAGATAAACCGCTGATTTTCAAAACTTCCCCAACCACATGCTTATTGTTGGTAACCACAACGGTTCCCTCTGTGAACAATACCTCTATCTTAGAGTTTTCACTTATTTTTACAGTGCTGAGCAAATTATGATCAATGTCAGGTACATATAAAACATCATCAACTTCCCCAAGCCCAGGAATAAAAACCTTACCAATGCCAGTAACTCTTACCCTTTTACCATTTGCGACCTTAACCATGGATTTATATCCCCTCAATTCAGTAAACAGCCTTTGATTATTTACAATATGTTTGCTGGCGCCACTATCCAGCAGCCGTAGTTTTGCACGTTGTTTCCTTGAGAGATCTGATTTAGATGTCTCAACTACAGTAACAAGGTTACTAGCAAAACCAAATTTGTCCTTCTTATCATCCTTCTTTGGCCATCTACCCCTTCTCTGACTGGAAGGGTTACCTTATAGCTTCCCATGTGGGGTAGGTGATCTTTTTCTATACTGACCACCAGAGGGCGCCCTTTGGCATGCTCTAGCATTACGTGGGCAATCCCTTTTGTAATGACCCTTAGACCCACAATTGAAACATTTTCCAACAGTATAAATCTTATCGGGACTTTTTGACCTTCTCATTTGCTTATCCTTCCCATGGGAGGTTGCCCTATCTTTTCTCAAGTTGTCTTCAGCAATTAACTTACCAGACAGAACTTCCAGGGACATGTTTTCAGGACTAATATTGTCCAATTGGGACACAAAATTATCCCAACTAGGATCCAGGGAGTTGATTATAATACTAATCAAACTCTGTTCATCTACGTACTGTCCCCTTAGAGTTAATTCCTCCCTCATTTTATTAAGTTCACAAAGGTGTTCATTCATATCAATACCTGGTTTCAATTTCGCAGAATGAAATTCCCTGGAAATTCTGCTTGTTGCATTTGAATTCTTGCAACAAAACAGTTTAAACAATTTTTGCCAAACTTCACATATAGTTAAACCATGTGGAATACTGGGATACAAAGCAGTGTCAATAGCAGATAGCAAAACACAAAATGCTTTGTGATGCAAAAGATTAGTTTCCATGGTCCAGGGTTTAGGGGGAGGATCAAGCAATAACAATAACACATCTTCCCTCATTAGAATAACCTGCACATTTTTAGACCATTCCTCTAAATTCTTTCCACTAATGTGTAAGGTTTTAAAACCAGATGGCAAAATATTTGCATTTAAGGGCGTAGGATTAGAATAATGATGCCTCCCATGATGCCGTAAATTTTTAAACTGACAATAGGGCATAGGAATCACGGCAGTTGGCCTAAAAACTTCCGATTGATCACTCAGTGGTGGCCCCCCTTCAATGGAGGGGGTCAAATTCTCAGGCCGTATGTACTCAGGAATCATCCGTGCCTGTGGTGCAGAATGCAAAGACCTCCTCGGCTTCTCCCTCGCAGAAAATCTTGAGCGTTCTCCTGGAAAATCAACTTCAGTTGGCATAGTCCCAGAAGTAGCTCCAAAAACTGGGGGGACCGTGGGAGTGCCCACCCCATTTGCAACAGATGAAGAATGGGTCATAGATATTGAGGGAGTATTAATACGAGTTGCAGTTTCACGTTGAGCAAGGAATAACTGAAAATCAGTTCCAAAAAGCACAGTTAATGTCTCAATTGCACTTGTAACTTCGGATTCAGGAAGTTAACTCCTTACGTTCAAGGCTGTGCCCACTGCCACCGTATTGGTCATCTGGGTAGTAACCCACCCAGGCAGCATTGATGGCATTTCAGATGCAACCGAAACTAACAATGCTGCAGTTGGGGGGGGGGACTTTCAACTGGTTGATCTAAAACAGTTTGGGCAGTAGATGGTGCCACAACATTTGGCGGGAAATTTAAAACAGGCAATCCTTTGTTTCGTGCCTTGGATTTACAGCCAGCGAGGGGGGTTACAGGAGAAGTTTGGAAATCTCTTACCGGCCTGGTGTTTTCAGTTCTTTCTCAAGCTGCTGCTAGCGTAATTGCAGCTTGCATTAAAATGCTGAAATCAGCAGCTGGATTCTGAGACATTGTGGGAAGGGTTCGAAGTATTATGGACCTCAGTTCATCTTCTCCCACCGGTCTTACGCTCGTTGCCATAGGGGATGCCCATCCACCTACTGCTCCTCCAGGCGAAGGAAAATCACCTTCTGCAACGTGCATCTTGAGAGTTGGGGTGTCTGTTTCAAAACTCACAGCCTCTTCGCTCTCCTGCCTGACAGTTACTTGAAGTTCTCCAGCTGAAGTCATCCTGGCTTGTTCTTCCATCAGTTGGCCTTGGGGTCGCTTACTCTTGGTAAAGGCCCGGATCTCGACTTTATCCTGTCGCGTTGGTTTAATGGTGGGCATGCTAATGCATTGTGCTACGGATCAGGTCCATCAAACCATCCTCTCTGCTACCAACTGTGAAGGAAAGGGTTCTGTAATCGAATGGACCATGGCCCGATATGCACACAAATGCACTAAAGCATGGAAGTTGACAGATGAGTCTTGAGAAAGTAACTGGTTTAATAAAAACACATAAAAACAAAACCTACAAGAAGGCATCAACAGCCCAAAAGATTCTCCTCTCAGTGAAATCCATTTGCTCCAGTCTTCTTCCCAAGCACGGGAGGTTCTCTTTGTTAGTCTTCTCAGGAGCAAGGCAGTGACTCAGCTCTTTGTAGTGACTTCAGCTCTGGAGGTTCTTTCTGAGAGTCTGCGTGAGAGTCTCTGAGATGGCTGCAATCCTGCTGCTACTTATATACTGACCAACTGACCATTGGAAAGTGCGGGAAACTCAGAACCAGGAAGCTGTGCTCTGATTGGCTCATTCAAAATGTTCAAACCAATCAATCAATTAGTTGCAGCAATATGCTGAGAGGTTTTTCCTCTCACATCATGTGATCAAAATTAAGACGTTTGACAACTGGTTCATATTTATGACTGTTGCTGTTTGCCAAGATCATGTGATCACTTTTTGCGATCTTCTGATAAGCAAAGTCAATGGGAAAGTGATTCACTTGACAACCGGGTTACTAATTTATCAACAGTGATTCACTTAACAACTGTGGCAAGAAAAGTCATAAAATGGAGCAAAACTCACAAATGTCTCAATAACAGAAATTTGGGGCTCAATTGTGGTTGTAAGTCGAGGACTACCTGTAAATGCAACAGATCTTAGATCTTAGTTTTGCCTCCTTACATTTAAAACAGGATTACTCAGCTCTCACCAGTTTTGATTAGAATACAAGATTCTTATCATACATTAAGAAAAACTTTAAATTGTACATCTACTATGGAAGAAAAATAAAAAATCATACCTAATAAGTTCCTTATACTTCTATATTTGAAGTATAAAATATTCCTATTTCCACATGAAAAATATAGCTGTTTTCTATTTTCCCAATTTGCAGCTACCTTTTCAGATTCATGAAATTCTGTGAATTATTAAATATGGCAGCATTTTAGCAGAACCAAGATTCAAAATGCTTTTGAGTTTTAACCAAGTAAAACCTGGCGGGATCCCAGAATGACTTTATGGAGCAAGCAGGGTCAGAATATGTGTTTTCCTGATGCCACTTTTCTTTGGTGTGTGTTATATAATTTCCTGACTGTTGTAGTTTCAGCAGAAATCAGCAGATTTCCTTGTACTTTTCTTTCATTTCTTTCCCCTCATTCTATTTCAAGATTTATTACATTCTTTTAATAGTAGGAAATAATCATTGTAGGAATTTTATTAAGTATTGCATATATGGAGATAAATTTGTAGCAAATTCAGCTTAATTATATACTTTAATTGTGATAAATAATGGATAAGGAATCTATATATATATATAAGTGAAAACCACTCACGCATTAATCACCAAATCTCCAGAACTGTAAAGCCTACAAACTTGAAATTTGGCATGTATGTTCCTATTGGCTTCTAGGTGCTCACTAAGAAAGGATTTTTCGAAATGACCATCAGAGCATTAGTATTTCCTATATTATTATAACACGCTCTAATGCTAATTAGTTAGATGCTACTCCCCCTCCCAACTTGAAAAAAAAACTGGAGAGAATGGGATAGTATAGGACAGGCTTCTGTGGGGCAAGCCTCATGGAGAGAAGGGTCTAGAAAGCCTGAGGGGGAGAAGGAGATAGGATAGGGGCAAGGTTTCTGTTTCTGTGGGGCAAGGCTGAGGGAGAGAAGGGGGAGGAGAGGCTTCTGTGGGGCAAGGCTGAGGGAGAGAAGGGAATAAAGAGGAGAGGCTTCTGGGGGCAAGCCTGAAGGAGAGAAGGGGAGAGGAGAGGCCAATCGTAACTACTCATTAATTTTTGAACTCTAAGTGTCGATTTATCAAGCCTGATGACATAGTTTCGTAATGGAGCACGGGTATTCAACTAGTATGATATAAAACTATGTTCATACTGAACATCTCTTTCTAAGCATAAACACCTCAACTTTGAGAATAGAATGGATATGCCAAATGTACACAAATTGTTGATACTTTGTCTGCCAATGAAAAGTTATTAAGAGTTATATTTGCTTTTTGTTCAAGACCTAGTTATTTTTATAGTTAAGTATGCAGTCTAACAATCTAAATGAAATAAAAAAATGGATGGAAAATCTTCATTCCATCTACTCCCATTCAAGAAAATTTGTTCAAGTCATCTACAGAATGGCTAGATTGGGAAATGCAATTCTTAAGTTTTTAACACTTCCATTTTGTAGTACAGCAAGTCTCAAAATCACATTGATTCTTACCTTAATACCTTACTGCTTTTTAAAACAGGTGAGTACTTGAAAGTTGAATTCCCTTCTATCAATACACATAATAGTGCACACGTCAGCACGAACAGCAACTATTTTCAAGTGCAAATTTTATTTATTTATTTATTTATTTATTTATTTATTTATTTATTTATTAAATTTGTATACCGCCCTTCTCCTGCTGGACTCAGGGCAGTGCACAGCCAAGTAAAAACATACAAAATTAAAAAGACATGTAAAAGAATTATATATTATGGCCAAAAATTTTAAAATCTACCAATTAAAACCCGTTTTACAATTAAAAACCTAATATCTCAGAAAAGGGGGAGGGGTTACGCCAGCCCTGCTTGCTGAAAAAGAAGAGTTTTTAGGGCACGGCGAAAAACCCAGAGATCTGATATCCTCCGAATCTCCAGGGGCAAATCGTTCCAGAGGGCAGATGCTGCCACAGAGAAGGCCCTCCTCCTGGGGGTCGCCAGCCGACATTACATGGCTGACGGGACCCTGAGGAGTCCCTCTCTGTGGGAGCGTACTGGCCGGTGGGAGGCTATTGGTGGCAGAAGGCGGTCCCGCAAATACCCAGGTCCGATGCCATGGAGCGCTATAAAGGTGGTAACCAAGACCTTGAAGCACACCTGGAAGTCCACCGGAAGCCAATGCAGCTCACGCAGGAGAGGTGTCACATGGGAGCGCCCCATCGCTCCCAAAATCCCCTGCGTGGCCGCATTCTGCACCAGTTGGAGCCTCCGGGTGCACCTCAAGGGGAGTCCCATGTAGAGAGCGTTACAGTAGTCCAGGTGGGAAGTGACAAGTGCCTGAGTGACTGTGCGTAAGGAGTCCCGATCCAGAAAGGGACACAACTGGTGAATCAGGCGGACCTGATAAAAAGCCCCCCTGGGGCTTTTTCGTCAGGAGGCCGGATGTCATCGGGAGGCCAGACGTCGTTGGGAGGCCGGACGCCATCCGCAGCTCACACCGCAGCCGTATCACCCCTCACCCAGGTAACAGCGAGCCTCCTCAGAGACATGAGACGGCTCCTCCGGACCTCCGGCAAAACCTCTCTCCACCCATGTCAGGGGGCGCTGGAACAACCCGCCCATGGCAGTCCTATTCAGCCTAGGTTGCTCACCCTCGGCAGAGACACATCATGCAGCGGCCATCTTGAATTGATGCAAGAGTTGCCTTCATACAATAAATTGCTTTTCAAAATAAGATTTTGAGCCTGATTAGCGTGCTCTTATTGTCAGCCCTACCCCAAAAATAAGCCCTAGTTAAGACTGACATCACCTGGGGGGGGGGGCATGGCCAGTACTGGAGGCTGACGATATCCAGCAGCAGCTGCAGCCTGCATAGTGCAGGGGTGTTGATCACCTGTCCAAGGAGCAGGCAGAGGTGGGGGGAGGCACATGATCCGAACACACCGTGGAAAAGCTGAGATGGAGGGCCGGATTGGCTGGCCAGCCATGGGAGGGTCATCTTTGCACGACAGCATTGCAGATGAGGCAGAAACATGGACGGAAGGCAGGCAATCCAGATGCACCGCATGGATTTCAGGCAAGACGAGAGACCAAAGACAAGCCTCCTGTGGTTGCCCGCCCATTCTATCCCACTGCCTACCAGGTTGCCTGCAGTGCGCATCTGGGTTGCTTGGCTCTCTCCCGTGCCTCTGCCGTCAGCTGCTTGGACCAAGTAATCAACTCACCTGCGCTGCATGGGCTGCGCAGCTCCAGAATTCGTTGACCAAGGGACCTGCAGGCTGCAGTTGCTGCTGGATGTCAGCCCCTGTGCACTTGGCATCTTTTGTGTGTGTGCTGGAGGGGTGCCCAGCCAGGCTGACCAACCTGAAATCGTGTTTCCCTGAAAATAAGCCCTAATGCTTATTTTGGAACCCCCCAAAATATAAGACTGGATCTTATTTTCAGGAAAACACAGGTACTTTAATATTCTTGTCTTAGAAATAAACACATTATTGCATGTATGGATTGCGTATGCTTCTGCATAGATCAAAGCTTATGTGCTTTGTTGGTTCAGAGCTGCATATTTTACCAAAGGCATTCCAGGACGGAAATAACAAGGAAAATAGCAGTGGTGGTAGAAAGGCATGAGAACTGAATGCAGGATGGTGAGGGTAAAAATATAGGGTGCATGTGCTGTAAATTTAGCTTATGGGGAAACAAGATGCTTTGAAGATAGGCAGCATAGGTATACAATGCAAAGGACAGGATGTTGCGCGTCCCACATGCAAAAGAGAAGCAGAAGGGTCCTCGAAACGCCGTATTTGCCTAGAATGTTGTTCCAAATTTGCCTCGGTTGAAACCTGAATTATTCGGATTTTGCATTAGGTGGACCTGGGTTGACCATTGGAGTAGCCATCACCTCCACCTGGATTGACTCAGCCACATTTCTAAGGCATAATGTTTTATTTCTATCCGTAAACTCATTTTCCACTTCATGTATCTCTGACATTATGTAGTTTTCTTGGTAAAAATAAAGAGTGGTTGATCACTGCCTTCTCCTGTGTAGTATGAATTGATAAACCCTTCTAGCACCTTCCTATATTGCTTATGGCCAAGATTAAGTGTCAACTTGCTTTAACTCGGCAGCTAGGATGATCTTCATGAGTTGGGTAACCCTGTTGGAAATATAAATTTTTGACATACACTCCTGTTATTGTTTGTTCATCTCATCCCAGAAACAAAACCCACCCACTACAATGAGGCAGCACAACAATCCATCCATCTATCTATGAATTCTTCTTTCATGTATGCATTAAATATATATACTTTCACAAAATATTTTGATTAATTATGAACATGATCAATTATTGGTGCAAACATATTATAAACCCACAAGTTAAAATTTATTTCTTTATCTAAAAAACAAGCAGCCCAGAAGATATACAGAAAAATCCCCAGATTATTTCTTGTAAAACTTTTTTAGATTTATACAATCTTTACAGAAACATACAGTGTATCAAAATCTGCATAAATCAAATTTATAAAATGAGTAAAAATGCATAGTGATCAACTTACAGAGCAAGAATATGGGATCTACTTCTTAAAAAGCAGGTTACAATATGAAAAGTCATTAGGAGTAACGGCTTATGTTATAAGATTTACGTTTAAAAATACAGATCCATTCTCACATACAGTATCATTTTAAATGGATTGCACACAATACCCATTTAGCACATACACACTTGCACAACGTGCAATCTCTTTCACTTATGCATAGTAATATGATTAATATATATTTAAAAATGAAATAATTTCATTCAAGGAAATATTAAATGTGCCCAGAAATTTTATCACCCTTTCCCCATCTTCTTCCACCTTTACTTCTAAGTTATAAACACTTTTTAATACCCGAAAGACAGATAGTTGAAAAATAAAATCCCCCTAAAATTAGATTATATGTATCTGGTCTTAAGGTCAGCAATTATCCTTTTAAATAAAGAATCTCCATCACTCTCTTTTAGGTAGATAAAATCAGTGCCACAGATTTCAATTACTGAAATTATTTTTGTAATTCAATAAACTCCCTATTTATGACCCTGTAATCCTTTAATTTGGGTTAGGGTCAGGACAACTGGACAGAGCTGTGCATTTACTGGCTGGATCCCTTTACTGATGCTACTGAGTTTGTAGATATTCTTTTTTTTTTTGCGCTCTAGGAAACATCTGCTGCCGCCTAGGATTGAACTTTCAACCTTCCGAGTGGGAGACAAGCGTCTTCACCATTAAGCTACCATGCCACTCATTTTTGTAATTCAAAATAAAAACATTTAAAAACCATCTAATTTTAAAATGAATCTGAATTCATTGATTCTATGCATTAAGTATTTCTGTAGAATATTGGTGTGCAGCACTTCACACCGGACCCACAATGTAATTATTGTAATCACTCTTTAAGACTGAATATTTAATTTGGTATTTTTTCATTCTCACCAAAAATGTATTTTCTTAACCAAACTTTTTTTTAAGTATTCTTTTTTTAATTAGGGCTGAGCAGTGCTTCCAAAATAGTTTCGAAAAGGTGATTCAGGAAGTACAGGAGTGTGATTATATAACCTACATGCAACTCTAAAGCAGTTTTAGATTGCACAGCTTCCCTCTACAGCTCTCGTGTTTTCAGGAAAAGAAATACATAAAAAATGAAGACAGATATTATGTTTATATCACTGAATTCTCCCAAGTACATTTCTGAAACTGAAACAGAGTCATAGCACAATGCTAATGTGCTGTATATATTTAATTTTATATGTTTGATTTTGTCTTCATGCTATGGGAAAACCTAATTATTCAAAACATCTCTTAATTAAACTATTTATTTGGAAGAATGAAGTTCTCAAATTATGTACCAAAGAAACAAAAAACCACTCTCCAATTTTTCTATACATGGATAGATTTCTTCCCAAATACTGCCTGCAAAATAATTCGGAAATTGTTAAGAAATTGGATTCAAATTTATAAACTGAACTAGATAAATTTTGCTATTCCATATTAGGCAAATGTAGAAATTTTTCATTTCTAACATATTTTGTTATGTAAGGGATAATATAGCAGGGAAATTAGTGCTTGTATCTGCAACAAATTCCACTTGAGGCATCAAATTAGAGAAGACTTAATCTGTTTCAATGCTATTTCACACAAATGGTTCATAGATTTAAGTGCTACCCTTTACACCAATTTAATCATTCAAAATGTTCAAGATATTTTAACATTACTATTTTGGATATTCATATCACATTATTGGTATGCTTTATGCACAAATTATTTAATGTACTAATTAGGAATAAAGAGTATACTAGTAAAATTAGAACATTATTTAAACATAATGAGGGCATTGCAAATTTTCCCTGTTTTAATAAGAAAAGAGAGACTTCAATATATTTATGCTGTAATGAATTTCTCTGGTTAGTTAAGGAGGAAAAATTAAGGAGGCACTAAATATACTGAAGATTCTTTTTTCAAAAAAGCAGCATGACTGTGAAAAAAGGCCACCTTGGCTATAAACCTGTGGCAGTGCTTAGTAAAATGTAAAAACAAAACAATATATAACAAGTCAATAATCCCCATATTATATACCAAGTTTTTTTTCAAGTGTGAATGTTGGAATTAAAAAAAACAAACTGCCTGCAAACCCCTGAGTGTAATCCCAAAGAAGACAACAAATACTTGGATCCAATTCTTTTGCTTGTGCCCAAGTGAAAGGCACTTAATCACACCTGGGAAGTTGCTGATTTTCAGCCCTTTACACCATTCAGAAAGTTTACAGAAGGTCCTTAAGGAGGGCTCTAGGATAGGGTTGTCACCATAAGAGGAAAAGGAAATGACCTCTTACCCATGTAGAAACAACCTCCTACTACTTTGGATCCAAGCTTGTGCTTCTAACTTTGTTCCAGTGAAACAAGTCAAAGCACTTTAAATGATAAGCCAGAGCATCTTAAAACAACATCCTAAAAGAAAGCAAAGAGATGTAAACATCTATTGACGTTTAAGGTAAGAGCAGTTTTTGTAAACATTAACTGCAGATGATAAATCTATCACAGTTCATCTAAGTCCTTCATCCAGATCAGGACATTCCAGGCTCCCAGCTATACAAGTTAACAGTTGCAGCAGTTTTCAGGTTATTTTCAGTTCTATACAAATTATATTTGTCAGTAGGTAGATGCAGCTATTTTGTCTACACACTTAGGATATTGTTCATTTCCCATTTTTGTGTTGCTTTATTTGAGTCACAATCTGAAATAAATACTTGATGTAGAACCTCTGAACGGTCCAAGCATTTCCCTGATGAGATGTGAGTAAATCTATGAAGATTCTGAAAAGCAAAAGCAATATGCAATTAATTTTTAATTAAAAACAACAAATCAAATTTAGTTTTTCTTTAACTTCTTAACAGCAGAGTAGGAATATAGGTTAGGAACTATTTGTTGGAGCAACCTCATTATACAAAGGAATTCAAATCAATTGTATTAGCAATATACAATTGATTTGAATTCCTGGCCTGGCCTAAATCTTTTCCCCTGTTAAATGTAAATTTTAATTTGGTTTTTAAATTATTGGGTATTTTAAATTTGTCTCAGCCAAATTATTTAATTCGCTTTTACTCTATTTTAAATTTTTGTATGTATGTGTTTTATTTTGTGGCTGTTCACTACCCTGAGTCCTTGGGAGTAGGGCGGTATATAAATTTAATAAAAACAAAAACAAAAAACAAATATACACAAAAGAAAAAACTGACCCAATAAAAATATTCCTTTTTGAGCAAGAAAATAAAATTATGTGACTAAAGCTTTGGGAGTTAGGTATGTGAGCAACTAAGTAAAAGTTGTCTGTTGTAAGATTTGTTTAGGAATAGTGTGACCCTTCTGGTCCTCAAATGACTTGATACTATCTATCACAATCTCCTTCTGGACTAGCTCTGAAGGGTGGAAACATAAAACTCAATTTTATAATGGTAAAGTGCGTGCGTGAAGCGGAACAGTGGTAGCACTGGTTAGAATCCAACACTTTGTGGGACATTACAAACAGTAAAGTCAGTTGGCTGTCAAGTGCCCAAAACATAACCACAATATGTGTGTGTGTGTGTGTGTGTGTGCGCGCATGTGCGTGCGTGTGTGTGTGTGTGTGAGAGAGAGAGAGAGAGAGATTTTACATGTTGCAAATAATACCGGGGAAGTTTATTAGAACTTCAAACACTTGTAAATTGAGGACTATTTTTAATTAATAATTGCTCCTCTTCCTAATCCTAGATACACAATAAATAACATGCATAACAAGAGAAACAAAGCAGCAAACACTAACAAAGCAATCCTGCCCACTTTATTCATACACACAATCCATCCCGCCACATACTGACTCAACTCTGTGAGATCAACTTTCCCTTCTGAATTCTCTCTCCCAGGAGTACACAAAGTCCTTTGTATTCGTGACTCTACCACTCTCAGACTGAACTCCTTCCCTCTTGTTGTGAAGGAAAGGACTATGAGTTGGTTCTGGGCTGTCGTCAATACCTTTTTGAGAGGAGATGCCAGAGATCCTTAATGAGGCACTAGTTTGCCCACTCAAGAGGCCAAGTCTGGTACATCAGAATTAAACAACTTTCTATGTTTAACCTTTCTTTTTGGATAGGATACTGAGTAAGTGATAGAACTGAAGTTCTAGAAGATGAAGATTATTTACAGCCTTGACAGTATAGGCAGCTCAGCCCAGGGATGGCATGAAAACAGGGTTTTTGCTCCCCCCTACAAACAATTAGGAAGCCCCTGCTTTTACCCTGTCTTTTACCCCATTTACCAGTACATATAGCAATTTGGGCATCCTCTGTCACAGTTTCTTTCCTCTGGAGTAGCTTACCCTGGAAATGAGGAACATCCCAACCCACAAGGCTTTCCAATCCCTTTGGAGAGTTAAATGTAATCACTGGTACCAGCATCCTATGAATGTTATATTATTACTTTTACTACTTGCATTATTTAATTATTATAATTTTGCATTGCATTGTATAATGGAAGCTTTACCCATCCACCTTGCCTTTTAGGTCACAAAATAATACATACATTCATACATATATGTTAGGACTATACTATGTTGTGGATAAATTCATTAAATCTTGTTCATAACCAGTAATTTATATGATGGACAAAGGCAGTTACATAAATGAACCTATTCATCCGAAGATAATATTTCATGTCTAGCTCAACCTGTTTTATGCTATGATTTAAATCTATCTAAAATTCATAAACAAAATTAATTATCATTATCCTAATGGAACTTTCAGCACTAATCAGATACCTTGAAGTACTGCCAGTCCTTGTGTTCATTTAAATTGCAATGTGTAATCATAACTTTTGATCCATCAGGTCCTTTAATCAAGCATTGGTCATACTGCATGAGTTGGTTAGCTTCATTAATTCTGAAGAGCTAAAAATGAATATTAAAAACAATGCATATTTTGTTCTAATAACTGAAAAATGTTAACATATAAAACATATTGATGCATACAAATAAGACTGAAATTGGCCTATAAATATACTGTATATACTTGGGTATAAGCCTAGTTTTTCAGCACATTTTTAATGCTGAAAAAAACCCCTCTCGGCTTATATTCGAGTGCCTTTTTTCCTGCAACCCATTTTGGCTTCCAGGGGCTGCAGGGAGGCTTGCTAAGGCCAAAAAGAAAGAGAGAGAAGAAAAAAAGAGACAAAGAAAGAAAGAGGAAAAAAAAAGAAAGGGAGAGAGAGAGAGAGAGAATGCAGGTATCTCTTAAGAGGCTTGAATGTGCCTGAAATTAGATCAAGCCCTACATCACTTAACCCAATGTATCAGATTAAATTGTTATTGAATTATTTTTGATATATATACTACATTCTCTTGCGTAATTTAGTTATAGTATAGTTTACACTATGCACTTACAGAGCTAGTTTACTGTTTTTCTTTGAAATAAATATTCAAAAACATTTAACTTACTGATGCCTCAATTAATGTAATTTTATTGGTATCTATTTTTATTTTGAAATTTACCAGTAGCTGTTGCATTTCCCACCCTAGGCTTATACTCGAGTCAAAAAGTTTTCCCAGTTTTTTGTGGTAAAATTAGGTTCCTCGGCTTATATTCGGGTCGGCTTATACTCGAGTATATACGGTAACTAAAGAGGCATTCTTAAATATATATTGGCAAAAATAAATAATTATGACAAAAAATTAGAAAGCTATATGCTAAATATTACTATTTGAGGATAGATTTGAAAGTGTATCTATCTATTCCTAGCTAAGAAATTTAACTACTATACCACACATATCAAATATATTAAGATTGTATGAAACAAGCACAATTGCAATAGTTACAATCTATAATTTGATGCACACAATTGAAATAATTTGGATACGCATATTGAAAATAGGAATATTTTATGGATCAACATTTTATTGATATCCAGAAAACCTTTGCATTCTTCTGAATATTGAACAACTAGCTGGATGCCCGTGCTTCGCTACGAAACTATGTGCTCGGGATTGATAAATTGACACAGGCTGAAACTTAATGTAGAATGTGTAACTCACTAGCATCAGAGTGTGTTAATATAATGCAACTGGTAGTTGGAACAGAGGGGAGAGGGGGTAGAATGTCCCAGCCCACAGCATCCATTGGTATTCATCTGGCTAGCATCCTGTCAGTGTGTGAGAGAGTTTAGGGGTGTTTGGAAACTCAAACAGTATTTGCTGTGTGAGCAAGGAGACAGGAAGGAGGCTGGGCATGGCTTAGCTCAACTGTTCTGTAGTAAAGCTGCTTGCTGCTGTGAAAGTATAACTGAAAGCGAAGCTCCTGTCCTCTGCTTGTGTTTTGCATTTGGAACAGATTTCTTTTGAGGTGGGGAGGAGGAGTAGAACTCCTTGGCATCAGAACGTGTTAATAATAATATAGGAAATACTAATGCTCTGATGGTCCTTTCGAAAAATCCTTTCTTAGTGAACACCTAGAAGCCAAGAGGAACATACACGGCAAATTTCAAGTTTGTAGGCTTTACGGTTCTGGAGATTTCGCGATTACGGCGTGAGTGGTTTTTGCTTTTATATATATAGATTAGTTCAAACAATTTCCAGCAGAAGGTTCTGGGACTTCTGCAAAATTTCAAAACAAAAGTTTATTTGAAAGACTAAAATAAGGGAAGGGTACCTAGAAACTAAACTGTTAAGTCTTAAGTGCACCCAAATATACAGTGAGAATATTATTCCTGTTTACATGTCATGAAAGTTAAGGTAGTAACTTAAAATCTGTGCGCTTTGGCTGCTTTAGTTTATTTTTCAAAATCATATAAACTGAAGCAGAATTACAACCCAAATCTCTTTACATATAAACAGTTTCCTTGTATACATTACATTCAAAGCAATTTTTTTTAAAGAAAGAAACTATTTCAAATAACTCAATAAAAGAGATTACAGTATACATAGTATTTATTGGGGCAAGGAATATTGGGGCCTGGTGGCTCAGCAGACTAAAGCAGTGTTATTAACTGTTATTAACATCAGCTGTCTGCAATTACTGTAAGTTCGAATCTCACCAGGCTCAAGGTTGACTCAGCATTCCATCCTTTCTAAGGTAGGTAAAATGAGGACCCAGATTGTGGGGGCAATAAGCTGACTTTGAATAAATATACAAAAGTATGAAGGCTATTGCTTAGCGCATTGTAAGCCGCCCTGAGTCTCTGGAGAAGGGCGGCATATAAATCTTTTATTTTTTAAGGAATATGGGACAGTAATAACTCTTATGATACATACACACGCACACACACAAATAAGAAAATAAATTTGTGATATGGTGTTTATATCACAAAAATGTCTCTTGGATTGGAAAGGAGAGCAGCTTCCAATCTAAAAATCATAAGCAATTTATTTAATATTTTGGCTCACAACTGAAACTATTATCTGACTCTACTTACTTGATTTCCTCCCATTCTATGACATGGACCAAGTTCCACAAAGCCTCCATTGGTATGACCCATGCTATCTATGCAGTATGCTGTTTCAAAACCTCTAATCTGAAACACATTTATGATTTGCACTATTGTTACAATATAGCAAATTAATAATAAATAGAAATAATATGGAAAACTATTATTCGTAAAGCACAACAAAACATCTTATATAACCCGTGCATATAAAAAGGTAAATAGAATATCAAATAACAAAAGATTCAAAGTAAACCCTGTAAGCCTTGGTAGTACAGTGGTTTAAAGCACCCTGTTATTAATACCAGCTGCCTGCAATTATTGCAGGTTCGAATCTCACCAGGCTCAAGGTTGACTCAACCTTCCATCCTTTCTAAGGTAGGTAAATTGAGGACCCAGTTTGTGGGGGCAATAAGCTGACTTTGTATAAATATACAAAAGTATGAAGGTTATTGCTTAGCGCATTGTAAACCGCCCTGAGTCTCTGGAGAAGGGCGGCATATAAATCAAATTTTAAAAAAAATCTCCTTATAATTAATGCATGTTGTGTTTCACTCTCAAAGCAGCTTCAGATATGAGGAACATAAGGTTCTCCAGATATTGGGGAACTATAGCCAAAACTTTTTTTTTGTGGGGCATAGTAAAAGCTGCTGAACTGTAGTTCACCAACATCTAGAGGCCACAAGTTCCTTAGCCCTGGATTATGGAGCACTAAAATGAAAAACAAGGAGAATTTGTGCCTAATCTTGTTTTCAGCTCTCAATTATCAGCACAGAGAACCCTCCCTTTATAAACTCCACTGACTGTCTAAAACATAGTTTCCCAATAAATGACATACATAAATGAATCTGTCCTAATATTCTCCACCATTGCCACAAACTATATTATATATTAAAGATTATCTCACAGCAGCAACCACAATCATCAACCAAGTCTAATGAAATATATTGAAAATATCTGCTGCATAAGGCAATAAGCAATAAGAATTATTTTTGTTATAAGCAAAGAACAGGGAATTTATTTCAAATAAGTAGGCAAGATGTTAATGATGTGTGATATCATACTATGAAGTAAAGCAAAAATGTAATTTCCCTGAATCATTTTCAGTAACTATTGCTTTTATTTAATTCTCTATACTTGGCAGATATCAGTGGCCAATTATTTGAATCAGTGAATGGCAAAATGGTCTTGGCAATAACTGCAAGCTTTATTTTAAAATCTTTCAGATTTTTGTCTTGTTTTTTTCTATTTTCTTAAGAAACAGTATTTTGCTGTTTGTCTCAATCTTTATCAATCTCATAAATGAGCATCATTATGAATAAACCACTTCTTTACTTACCCTTCCCTTTGCCATCCAAACTCAATTTCATAAAGACAATACTAATTTATAACTCCCATTGGCTTATTTATTACAAAATACTGGATACAAAACTCTCCTCTGGAAAAAGCACAAGGGCCATTCTATTCATAACAATTAGTTTAAAAATGTGTTTTCGTTTTTATAGTGCCTAACCCTGGGAAGCAATTTTCTGTTCATACAACTAATACATTTTGATTCTCTTCCAGACCATAATGCCTAAAATCTGATATTAATATATATATATCTGCTACTTTTTGCAATGATTTACACAAAAAAATTTAAATTTTCAGTTTCAGCTCAGGCAACAATAATGGCACATATATCTCTAATTGGTTGGCAACTCCTACCTGTAAAAAAGAGTTTTCTGACAAATTGGTTTGGCTCAGAAGAGCTGAATTTAATTTAATATGGTTTAATATGTGGTCTAATATGGTTCCAACAGTTTAAATACTGTAATTACTTTTCTACATATAAGACACCTATTTCTTACAAGACTCCTACCGTGTTTTCCTGAAAATAAGACCCCGTCTTATATTTTTTTTAACGCTGAAATAAGTGCTTGGCCTTATTTTCAGGCATCTTATTATTTTGGGGCGTGTGGAGCAAGATGGGCTCCTCTTGCCGTCTTACCTGATTTCCAGCTCTGTCTCCCTAACCCTAACCAGAGGAAATGGCGGGGCCGGCTGCGCATGCATTTAAATATTTTCGGGGAGAGCTTATTTTGGGGGAGGGCTTATTTTAGCGCATATGCTCAAAAGACAGATTGGATTTATTATCAGAGGATGTCTTATTTTAGGGGAAACAGGGTATATTGTCATCCAATATACATTCTTAGATAGACAAGGCTAGTATTAGCTCAGGAGAGTATTAAAATACTGACTTAGATGAAAGACTAGTTACCTCTCCCCACTCCACATTTCTAGGTGGCAGAGGATAATGAGAAGTTATATCATAGGCTATTTCTTCCATAAACCATTTAAAGCTTTTGCATTTGTGATCTTCACGAAATTTTTTCAGGTCTGATATATCACCATAAGCTAGTGCTTTTGTTTCAGGACGACTAGCATAGAAATAATCTTTGAATTCATCCCACCAGACCTCGACAACACGGACATAGTTCTGTAAAACACAAAATTAATGAATACATTTTAAAAAAGAGAAAGCAACTACAGATGGTCCTTGACTTACAACAGTTAATTTAATGACTTGTTCGTTCAAAATTACAATAGCACTGATAAAAATGATTTATGGCCATTTTTTACACTTATGACCAGTGCAGCATCCCCAGGGTCATGTGATCAACTTTTGTGACATTCTGACAAGTCAATAGGGGAGCTAGATTCTCTTAACAGTATTTGTTAGGAAATAAGTATTACCTACCTTGTTGGGTTGGCAATATATAAACCATCAATATAGCTTTAAGACTGCTGTATTGCATCATACTGTGTTCTGATTGGTTAGCTCTGTAGCCAATCTCCTTAAGAGGGAGCTAGAAACATGGTTTGTTTCTCTTTGCTGTTCTTGCTCTCTGATCTCTCTGTATGCTACTGTTTGCAAATCCAGAAGAACTGTTTGTTGTGAATGACTACGACGACTGTTAAGAGGACTTTGTTATTGGATTATCCCTGGACTGTCATTTTGCTATCTCCTGCTTTATATGTGTATGACCTGGACTGTTTATTGGACTGTGCCTTACTATTTCCTGAAAGTAAACACAACTCAGTGTATCTCTGTGTTGACTATGTTTATTCGTACCTACTCTCAATCGCTTTCATGTGTACACCCTTGCTATTCAAGGGTTACTCTGCTAATTCCTTAACAGTATTACTAACTTAACACCTGCAGTGATTCACTTAACAACTGTGGCAAGAAAAGTTGTAAAATGGAACAAAGTTCACTTAACAAATGTCTCACTTAGCAACAGAAATTTTGGGCTAAATTGTGGTCATATATCAAGAACTATCTGTATCTTACTTGACTAATTTTATTCCAATCTCTTATTCAAGAAAAGATATTATGAATGAAGGGAATATTTCACACAATGATGTCAATTTGCATCTTCAGTGGATCAAAATTGATTTAAGTAGTTCACTCTATGAACTTAAGTCTAGTATAAAGAAGGTTTAATCTCTGTCACATCTCCTGCAACAATGTGAAAGTTGGGACTGCAGAATATTGTCCTATTATCAATTTACAGAATGATTAATAAGCAATTACATAGAAAACTTTTAATGTATTTTTATTTAATAAAACTAGGGATGGAGAAGTTTTACAGTTTAAAGACTGTATTTAGAACTTAACTGTCAAGTGTCAGCAGTAAAATTTAGATGGATTTTCAGAGAATGCAAAAAAGTTGCCTAGGATCACTGAATGCTCATCTATTAACTAAATAGGGATAGATAATTAGAAAACAATTATAAGGATGTGCAAAATTGTCCAATTGTAGGATTAAAATTAGGTTTTATTTTATTTTACTCCAATAAAGTCAGAACTTGTCTGTTCAATCTAGATCTGTTTAGCAATATATCTGAATAGCCAAATAGGAATTTCTGCATTCCTATTCATTTCTGGTGTGGAGGGGATGCAGCGTGTGGTCTGCACTCTGGCTGCTCGGGCCCGGCTCTGTGAGATGGAATGAAATCCCATCCCTAACTCCTGCCCACTCAGCAATTCTAAAGCATGCAAGTAGATAAATGGGTACCACTTTGGTGGGAAAATCCTGGCTGAGTTCGTGTGTGCAGACAGTGGAAGTCAGCGCTGGACCTGGCCGGATGCGAGGCACTGTGACCCGAAATGAGGTAAGGCAAGACTGTAGGAGGAGCCTGGAAGAGCTATCAACCTAGATACTGCTAACTAACTGGTGTAAAGCCACCCCGCAGTGCACCAAAGATAGATGTGCAAGTGCCAAACAGAATGAACTAGCAGTTTAGACTGTCCGGACTGCTTTGTGTGTCTAGCATATGTAGATTTCCCTGACATTGGATGCCATAAGTTAAATAAGTAAATAAATCTGGTGTGAACCTATACAGCTTTAATTTAATTTAATTCACCCTGAATTTAATTTAAGCCGCCCTGAGTCTCCGGAGAAGGGCGGCATATAAATCAAATTAAAAAAAAATCAATTATTAACATGAAGTAATGTAGCAGATTTATATTAATAACATTTTAGGGACATAAGCATTACCTTTAAAGTAGGAGATGATCCAACATAAGCTGGAGGTGGATTCCCTTGCCATCCCTGGAGACGATATATGTGCCCAACACGAGAACAAGGCACAAACAGTAGCTTTCCTCCACACTGCCAAATCTGAATATACAAGGAGATTTTACCAAGTCAACACTATATAGAAAGCATTTAATTGAACTGTACTCTCAGCATTATTACCAAAATGACCAAAGAAATATGTCTTCCCTAATTAAATCTAATGAGCAGTTACATTTTATCTGGAAGAAAAAATATATATAAGTGATGTTCAATATTAATAAAATAGTCAAGACTATAAGAACTGGATTTTTTCCAAATTATGAAGTCATGTCTGCAAGTTATTTTAGAGATTCATTTCATTTGTAGTCTTACATTAAAACCAAAAAATGCAATGTAAGTCTGAATCATATTATTTTTTCAGACCATAGTAAAATGTTCATTAGGTTCCAAGTTGCTATATTAAATGTTAGCACACTAAAGAAATACAATTTCTGATTTTATTAGCAAGATTTAACTGAAATAAACCCAGGTGTGGCTAGAGACTTGGAAGATATTATATCAATACTGGTTTTTTGTTACCAAAATCTTGGTATCATTCTGAAGAGTTTAACAGAATAGATAATTTTAAATTTTAAATATTTTTGTATCTGTGTAGGCTTACTCAGAAATATTGCTCTACTTCATAAATGGACTTATGTTTTTATGTATTTTGATATCATTTCATCATTTCATCAAAAAGATTACCTGTACAACATGTATGGTGAAATTGACAGTCTTCTATCTAACCAACAATTTACAGTAATTCACTTTGTAAAAATAGAGGTACAACTTTCAGGGCCACAGAAGTTGTTCAATTTGACTCCTGATTTGCTTAAATCCAATATTTTACAATGTACAGCATTATTCAACCTGACCTTGTTCAAACTTCAAAATTACAAAGTGGTTATTTAAAAAAAAAGTGCCATATTTTTAGTCTTATATATAAGAGTTCTCCAACTTCACCTATGCAAACTTCTTTTTAAGCCAAACTCCCAAAGTTTTAGGCAAATGAGGCACAAATTCAGGATCACTAAATGTGCTATTTTAAAAAGTCCTACAGAAAAACAGCTATACTTGGCTTAAAAAAACCCCAAGAAACAAAACACTGGCCTTAAACTATAAAACAAAACAAAAATAACTTTAAAATTATCCACAATGAAAGATTACATAACTGAAAGAGTACTACAGAACTGTCTTAACCTATAACCTCAACTAGAAGCAGGTTGTAAGAATTGAGATGTCACTTAGTCCTTTATCAATGAAGGTCACGAAACGTGATCACACATTTACTTGAAAAATTTTAATAGACTCTCTAGAATGATTATTTACCTTGTAGGATATTTCAAAGTTTTCACCACCCCAGATTTGTAAACCCGGATCATAGAGGCCTAACTCAAAAAAGAAATCACGTTCAATGGCAAATAATCCACCAGCCATGGCAGGCGATCTAGAAAAAAGAAAAAACAAAAAGAGTCTGCATGCCGCATGTCATAAATTGTTATTTTATTAAAGAAACGGAATAATTTAGATATACAGAAATTATAAAGCATTGATTCTGAAGTCACAATAAGTTAATTAGAATTTAGGAATACTGAAACAGATTAAATGTTTAATTCTTTCTTTCAAAGAATTTCAAACAAATAACACATAGGGAAAATGCTAGAATGGGACAGTTCCTTTTCCAAGCTTAAAAGGAAAAAAGTATTACAGTTTGCTTTATTTTTTACATAAGAGGCATTATTCACCATGCGCCAATAGCTGTATCAATTCAGAATAGTTTAAAACATGTAAAAGTTAAAAAAAGCTCTTAGTGGGCCAAGTGACTGGAATGCTATTGAAGTTTTTGCTATAAACTATTGAAAAACAGTTGCTGAACAGTGGGATTTGAAAGCAAAAATGTTTAATTAATTTATCAAAGCTTCATAATTTCAATGAAATATATCAAACTTAATAAATCACAAAGTAAAATAAAAACAATGCATCCATTTTTAAAAACTGCAGGAAATGATAAAAAACACATTTCTTTAGCTAAAGGGAAAGAATCTTTGAAAAGAAAATAAACCAGGTTGCATTATTAGTGAAGAATAACTGAATCAAAGCAGAACCATAGGCCTATTAATATGGGGACAGGGAAACGGGAAATTAGAATGAATTTATTCCTTTCCAGGTAGGTATATTTTCGTTTTGAACATCCATTTTATTGGTAAAAACAAATTAAAGGGAATTGTAAAAATCAACAAAATCAAAATATTTACAGCAAATGTATCATCAGCAATTTGTTGTCATCAGTGTTAATAATACTTCAATTAATCTGGTCAACTCTTCTTCTGACACCAAGCTTGAGAGAGCTCTGGCCAAGATGTTCTCCTGCCACACAGCTGTTCTGCAGGAGCAACTTTGTCAAAACTCTTTGCCCTGGATGTGTTCTCTATTTTCTTTTGGGGTAGGCCCAGCACTCAATAGAAAAACTGGGCAATAGCTGCAAGCATTTACAATTTTCTGTTATGATTTCTCTTTCAGCATAGCATAACAGAATATTTTTATCCCACAACTACTAAGTAATTGAAACTAATCTCAATGTCATTCAAATGTGTTAAAATATACAATGCAAAGTAAAATAATATATAAGGCAATTCAATACACTGGAAACGGGCCCAAGATGTCAGAAGGGCAGCAAGCTTACACTGATACCAACATGCTTTGCTATTTCCCATTTTGATGCCTGAACTGCTTCATTACTTTTCTAGTCAACAAGAATAATAACCATGCACTGAAATAGGAGACATTAATAATCTGAAGGATGTGCAAATTGCAACATCCATTCTAACCAATTCCTAAAGCATAAATTATGTATTATATGTTGCTTAGAAAATTGAGTAAAGCATACTATAAACAAGTTGCAAAAGTTAATTTAGTTATATTAGAAATGCTTGATCACAGGTTAGTGAAAAAAGATAGGGCTTATTTTAAAGCATTATTTTTAAGAATGGAAGATCATGCAAGTATTTAATAGGTCAGTACATCCTTAAGAAAAAGAAAAACATTTAAGCCATTTAGTGATTACCGATACGGCTCAGTTTTTGTCTTTCTCATTGCCTTCTCACGTTTGGTCAGGGGAACCCTCTTCCAGAGCATGCTCCAATCCCATGCTCCTCTAGCAAACCCATCTTCGTCACCACCCCCTTGGGGTACAATATTATAAGTGTTGCCATCTATGACATCTATAAGCGGCACAGTACATGTGGTTCTGCAGGATTTTGGATGATGATGGTGAGGATGAAGGAAGGCATATGGCACATTTAAACGAACCATGGTTCATGGAAAAGAAAGGGGGAAAAATGAAAGAATTTAGGTAAACATGAATTAACAAAGATCAATAGAACAAATCAATGTTCTTTACCGATATGGCTCAGTTTTATATTTTCTTTTTGCCTTTTCCTTGTGGCTTAATGGAATACGTTTCCATAGCAAGCTCCAGTCCCAGGCCCCTCTGGCAAAGCCATCTTCATCCCCGCCTTGCTGTGGTTCAATGGAATAGTCATTCCCATCTATGTAATCTATTAGAGGCACAGTGCATGTAGTTCTGAAATATTTATGGAAGGGGAAGAGACAAGGTTAAGCTGTCTAATCTAATAGATTACCCACTATCTTTAATGCCTTACCCAAATATTGTTTGAATAAATACAGTACACAGATATACACTTACTTTTCCTAGAAAACAAAACTGAGGAACAGAGATTATAAATTAACAGAAGTAATCCAAATTAATGTTGAGAATATGTTTATCTTTATTTGCATAGATTCTTTAAAATTAATTGTTAAAGGGAATGATGTAAATTTCATGTTTTACTGGACTATGTGGTATTGTGCTGTTAAACACATTTGTCTTGATTGGTTTCATGAGGCAGAGGGACTGTCAAGTGGTTTTGTCAGTTTCTTAAACATGTCATCGATTAAAAAAAAACCAATATAAAAGCTTGCAAATATACCATTTTAACAGGTACATTTATGAATTCTAAACACTGTGAAACAAAAACTAGCGGTCTGCTGTAATTACCCAAACTAATTATTTAAAAGGAAAGAGAGGGAACAATTTAAATAATATCTTTTATTTCTGACAATTCATATGCAATTCTGCTTTGCACATTGAGGACTACTTTCTTAGATTTTTATTCTTCATTTCAATGTAGCCTTCGTTTGAGTAAATATGGATATTAACTTGTCAACTGTTTGCATTACAAGTGAAATCAATTATGCAATTAATGACTTTAGGTAATAACAGAACTTTAAACTATTTACAGTGCTAAGTATACTTTAGATAAAAATAGCTAAGTTTTTTTCCTAAATTAGTCTTGTAGAGAAAACATAGTTTTATCAGTCAACTTGCAAACTTCTACCGTGTTTCCCCGAAAATAAGACAGGGTCTTATTTTCTTTTGCCCCCCCCCAATAAGGCCTTATTATCGGGGGGGGTGTCTTATTGCAGCAAGTGTGGGACTGGATGTCCCATCACTACTGTCACCTCCCCTCCGTTCTTCGTGCCAGCCGAATGGTCCAACATGTCCCACCCCACCCCACTGGTAACAGCTGCTTCCCTTCCCCACAGTCTCTTTATCGAGAGGAGTGGCAGGTGGGGTGGGGGAAAAGTGAGACCCGTGGAGTGAGACGTGGCTACCCTTGCCGTCTCTTCTGCCTCCCCTTGCCGGGCATGACAGGGCTCCTGCCCCTCACTTAGCCACCCGTTCCCTTTAGGAATGCAATTTGGGGGTGGCAGGTAGGACGGGTGGGAAGCGGAACACACATCTTGCCTTTCCAGCTCCGTCGCGTTCCTCGCCGTTGTGTCCAGGGAAACACGTTGTAAAAAAAAAAAAACCCTTCTCACAAGTTCAAACTTCTTGAATTCACGCGAAGTTTTCTTTTACAGCGTGTTTCCCTGGACACAACGGCAAGGAAAGCGACAGAGCTTGAAAGTTAAGATGTGCGTCTCGCGGCCCAACATGTCCCACCCCACCCCAATGGGGCTTCCCTTCCCTGCAGTCTCTTTATCGAGAGGGGTGGCAGATGGGGAGGGAGAGAAGCAAGACGTGGCTACCCTTGCCATCTCTTTTCCCTCCCCTCGCTGTGCATGGCAGGACTCCTGCCCCTCGCTTAGCCACCCACCTATTGCATCGCTAAAGGGGGCAAGTGGCTAAGTAAGGGGCAGGAGCCCTGCTATGTCTGGCGAGGGGAGGTAAGAAGAGACGGCAAGGGGAGCCATATCTCGCTCCACATGTCTTGCTTCTCCCTCACTCCACCTGCCACCCCTCTCAATAAAGAGACGGCGGGGAAGGGAAGCAGCCAGGCTGCCATTGCCATTGGGGTGGGGTGGGATGTGTTGGGCTGCTCAGCCGGCATGAAGAACATGGAGGGGAGAGCATGTCCCCCCCTTTCCTCCCGGCCTCGCCTCAACTCATTTTGGCTGCACAGCAAGCAACCAGAGGAAATGGCGGGTCCGGCTGTGCATGTGTGTAAGTAGTTGGTGGGGGGCTTATTTTGCGGGGGTGGCTTATTGCATGTGCTGAAAAGCCTGATTGGGCTTATTATCCAGACATGTCTTATTTTTGGGAAAACATGGTATTTGGGCAGTTGAAAAAATTTGTTAGAAAATTACCCGTTAAAAAAAAAAAGATTATCTGTCTGGGATACTATAAAATTACAATGTTTAAAAGATTCCTGAGGGATAGAAATAAGCAAATTATTACCTGTCTTTAGATATAGGAGCTATTAGTGGCACATACCAGTTTACTGCCACCTCACAGTGGGCATCAAGATAAATTAAAACCTTTAAAAAACAAAGAGGAAAGGAGATTTCAATTTAGTTTATATTTTCTTATAAAAATACATGTTGAGTTTATTTTTTTAAATGTAATTTTGCAATTAAGAACTGTGGTTACAATAATAAAGTGGATTAATATTGGTTAAGAGCAAAATAGAGACTATATGGAAAGAAGGATTTTATTTAAAACAGTAATCTACCTTTCCAAGTTTAGCCTTCTGGGCTCCAATGCTTCTAGCTTGAATTAAACCTTCTCTCCTTTCATTTCGAAAAATCTTTACAAGGCCATTCCACTGCTTAATATAATCCTCTAGTCTTTCTTTTAAGTGTTCTATCAAATGATAAAAAGAGGTTTCCACGTATGTTATAAATATTTAAGGTTGAGCTAACAATACAAATTACATCTATATTAAAAACAAACATATATTTGACTAAACATTTCCCAAAAATCAAGGATGTCAGATTCAATGTGTAATTTAGGTATATTTACTGATAAGTGTACACTTATTTAAGAATTGTTTCTTGATTATTCTCCAAAAGTTAAGAATGTTAAATTTATTATGTAAATTTGGTATAGCTGCAAGCTCACTTAAGAATTATTTCTTGATTATTTCACAAGCATAGACCAAAACAGAAAGGCAACATTGAAAATTTAACACTGTAACATTGAAAAATTAATCTGTGATATATCATGGGCATATATTATACCCTTATATTTTAAGCTCTTTTACCAACAGAAAAGCAAAAGAAACACTAACCAATTTTCTAGACATGTCCCAAATGTATATATGCCATTTTAAAACAATGATTTTAGACTTCATTTTTTAATTAGGCTTATCAGTGTAAAATAGACTCAATTGACAGCAGAAGAGCGATAAAATACTATCGCTGCTCTCTGACATACATCACCCCTCTCAAATCATCAAGACTTTAACTCACAAAATAAAATGCTTCATTTATTAGCAATCAAGATGGGATAAGGGTATATATTAGTACCTACAATTTATTAGTACATCTGACCCTGAAAACAAAAGATTCTAGGATCCTTAAAATACCTTCAATACATAGATATGTAAAAAACTAAGAAGACACTGTTTAACATTTTTTATTTTTTCAACATCTTTCAAGATATACATATTTGATCCTTATTTCAATTACATTAATAAAGGGATATAACAAATGTAATGCACTATTTACATAATGTGTATGTGTCACTTAAATATTTGCATGTGGAAAAAGTAAGTACACCTTACATGATGAAAAAGTACACTTTAAGTAAACATTTATCACTACCTCAAATGCCTAAAATTATAATCAAGTGCACCGGATGAAGTGTAAATGATTAGAACAGTCTTAGAGAGGATCTGAAAGAACTTAAAATCTCAGACATTTAGTTTCATTTGTTGTTTGTTGCTGAAGTTGTGGTGTCACCAGGCCCTGCTCAAACGAGCTCTCCAATAACTTCAGGAAGATTATAGATGCCTATGAGTCTAGGAAGGGGTTTTAAAAGATCACCAAACAACTGGATATCAATTGATGAAAAACAAAGACAGCATTCCACTAGAATAAATTGATAAAACTGTAAAGCATGGTGGTGGAAATGTTATGTTTTGGAGCTGCTTTGCTGCATCATGAACTGGGCAATTACATCACAGAATCAATTACAAATTCTTCATTGTACCAAAGAATACTTGAAGATAATGTCAGACCATCTGTCAAGGTTATTTTTAAATTCAAAGATAAAAATGAGGCATTTGAGTAAAGACGCTATGAAAACTGGCTTTGCAATCATCCATTCAAAATAATAAACAGATAAGCTATTTCTATGTAAAAGTAATTATATCCTTGGTTCTAATACTTAGTATTCCCCCTCCCCAGAAACTACCTCAAGAAGGTATTTCTTGTAACTGCCTACCACTATCTGACATTTTTTTAAAAAGTTTTTAATTATTTTTTTAAAAACAAACATTTAAAACATCAATCAGCCGTCCCCTGTGACATCTCAATGTTAAATTCTTCAGTTCATTTTATTCTTCATCTTCCAACAGTTTCTTCTGTCTTAGTCATCTTCAAAACCACGGTACAAATTCATTACTATATTCTTACTATCAGGTTTTTTATACATATTTATAAAATTAATCATTTATATCTCAAATTTTGGGCTCAACTGTGGTTGTTAAGTCAAGGACTACCCTTATTAACTCTTCCTGAAAAGGTTATTGATTTAGGATATCCACTGGATCCACCATTATTAATCCATTAACCAATTCCATTAACTTATCCAATTCAATTAAATTCATTCACACAATACAACTCAAAATTGAAAATAATACCTAATTATCTCATTATTTATCAAATTAAAACCTTATTTAGAAGTTCATATTGTAGCAACATATAATGCAGTCCAAAATAATTGAATAACGATATATTTATAAAGACCTAGCATTTAACTTTTTTCATCTAAATGATATTTATGGGCAATACAAAGAACACAAATTCATAGTGTCACAATGACAAGCATTCTGTGACATTTTAAGATTAAGAGCCCAATGTTCCTCAAGTTACGTTCTGAATAGGAACAGAAAGAGCTGGATATCAGCTCAGTATTTCTGCTACTCATATTTTCTAGATAATGATATCCAACCTTGGTTTCTAATGTTAAATGCATTTACCTTTATTGCTGAAATCATCAATTAAAACAATTTCAGCCAGATATTTTCTTGGAGTTCTTTTAATTACACTATGAACTGTCCGCATGAGTGTAGACCACCCTTCATTATGGAAGACAATGATAACGCTGGAGGTGAGAAGGTTTTCATCATAGTGCCAGTATTTGCACCTGCAACAGACAATTTTGTTATTTAAAACAGTTAGACCCTTTTAATAATTTAAATACAGTCAAAAGACAGAGGTATATGCAAGCATTTCATATTGACTCATCACTAACTACATTACAATTGATTTTTCAATTTTGTTACTGATTTTTTATGAATACATATGACCAATATTAATTTCAGTAAAACTAATTTCAATAAAGAATAAATTGAATAGAAATACAAATTCAGAAAAATGGTTATAGTTGCAAAATTTAGCATCTATCAATTGGAAATTCTTATTAATGTCTCTTGCATATGATCTATTAAATAGGTCAAAACTCCATTTTTCCCATATAGCAATTTATCCATTAAGGGAAAACCTGTTTTTATTTACAGCATAAAATTATGCTGTAATATAATTACCATATATTTTATGGTAGTTAATATAACTACCATATTGTGAATCAACTGAAATTTCAAAAAGTTGCCCATGTCTTCTTTTAGTCAATTTTCATTGGTAACTACATAGCAATAATATACAATGATTTGCCATTGCCTTTCTAATATATCCCACAGCCCTGGTATTCTCTGGTGACCAAGTACTGATTAGATCTGAGCTTACCTTCTAAGCCAAGACAAGATCCAATAGAAGTTGCCAAAAATATTATCAACGACTTCAAACTAGTTCAGCTTTGCCTTTGTTTTACTGATCTAAAGCTATCATTCTTTTAGTTCCATGCTGACATATTCCTATCTCTAATTCAATTCAGAAATGCTACTAAAAACCCAATTCTATCAACTTTTGCCTCTTGACATGAAATTTGTATGCTCAAATGACTTGACTTCTAGATTTTTAAAAATCTGTAGTTTTAACATAAGCAGATGTGCTACCGAAACCCAAATTATACTGTTTTATAAACAAAGAATTTTATATTCTTCATTTCAACTGGTGACTTTGAATTTTAAATTCAAAAGTCTGAAAGTTCAAGTTTATTTCAGAGTGAATATTTCACTGTTCTATATTTTTTTACATTATATTAACAATGCATCTATTTTTATTTTAATACTGAGCACAATGCAAAAAATATTTATTGAAATTTGTGAATTTTGTATGTCTAGTCTAACAAAGAGAAGAACTATGGATGACATGATAGCAATCTTCCAGTATTTAAGGGGCATGGAGAAGAGATGTTCTTCAAAGCATCTGAGGGCAGGACAAAAAGTAACAGATGGAAACTTATCAAAGAGAGATCCAATCTAGAACTAAGGAGAAATTTGCTGACAATGAGAACAATTAATCAGTGGAATGGCTTGTCTCCAGAAGCTGTGGGAGCTCCATTCATGGAAGTTTTTAACAATAGACTGACAATTATTTGTCTGAAATGGTATAGTCTCCTGCTCTAAGGTCTCTTCTAACTAACATTCTATATTCTGATTTTTTTTCTTCCCCATTATTCACAGTATCCAGAATTTAAAAATAAGGTATTATAAGCAAAAGAATTAAGACATCTATATCAGGCAAGTATTTTCTTTTAAATAAATCATAAGCATACCTTTCTTTTAAAAAATCTCATTGATAAATTGAAATGTCTGCTACTATCAAAACAAGTTCTCAAGCATTTTAGAGTTTAATATAAAAAAGCAATCTGCTATTTCACAGAACAAAAGTGACATCTAGTGGCAAGTAAACTACCATCAAAAAGCATGCTATTGTACTTTCCATCACCATGTCTACAAATATATTTTAGAAAGCCATAATGCCATTGCAAATTGTCATTTTATGAATATTATATGAAAATGAGCAAGGGTGGTTAGCAACTATTTCATACTTAGGACTGAATACTAATATTGTAGTTACGATATAATCACACTTCAATGCATGTTTTGTATTAAACCTAGAATCATTCTGCCACCTAGTGTTAATTTTTTTATGAGAACAAAGATTCTATTTTAACAGTACTTTAGTTACTACAAAAAGGCAGTGAGTGTGTTATTCAATATTTATATTTATTTATTTGTATCCCACCCTTTTTTGGTTTTTTTACAAATATTCTTATCTTTATTCCACACCTGCATATTTGGAGGAATTTTTAAACCAGAAAATTGTGTATATCACATGCTCTATTTATGTGCTTTTTTGTAACATACAGATACACTGACTTGCCACAGGGAGAATTCCATATGCTTTCACTTATACAACATTCAACCATAACGTAGGGATTTTTTAAAATGGTTTTTTACTGACATATGATAAAAGCTCTATACTGTACTATTTGTCAAGCTCCTCAATAGTGGAGCTAATTTGCATACCAGTAAAATACATTTCTATCCTAGAAAGACAGCATTTATTGAATTAAAATATTTGCTTGTCTAATACAATACTATCCATCTTGGGTCTTCACAATTTCAAAATTTCTCACAGGCCTATTTCAGGATTGAATCCATGCTCTCTGAAAAATCTCTGAATGCCTATTTATGAATTTGTGGCAGTAGAAGAATTTGAAATGTTTCTCATTATTTATGTTTATGTGAGAATTGAATCCCAGAAAGAGGCTAGGTTTTAAAGACTTCTAAACTGTATTCTAAGAAAGACAGAGAAAAAGAAAAAAGATACTCTTAATAGGTATTTACAAAACCATTCTTGTAACAAAATAAAACAGCATATTGTTATATACTCAGTAGAACATTTTTTGCCGGGATAACTCAGTTTCTTTAAGGAATTGCAAACTGGCAGTACACTATCTACTCCCCACTTCAAAAGTACATTTTTATCTTTGAATGAAAGCCCTGCAGAGCCGTAACAAAAAACACACTGCAGAAAAAAAAATGGCTTGCTAATAATAGCATAAACAAGAAGTTGACAAATGCCTTACATTAATTAAATGTTTGATAAAAGGATAAAAAGGTTGTTTTATTTATTTTATCAAGTTAGAGAGAAAAGGACATAATTTCCTCAATGAAAATGTAGTGCTGATGTCATTCTTGCATTACGTCGCATCAATACTGTAACTATGAAAGTTTTATAGAAAGTTTGTAAAAATGTGTTAAATATTTAAGCTGATTATTCCTAAACAATTTTCAAAGTAATATATAGCACGTCATAAAATTATCATTAACAAAACATGCATTGTAAAAATTCCATGTTACAGTATAGTCTTGCTCTTTTTTGTTAACAAGTCCTATGGATTCTACTTATTTTTTTCTCCCAGCAGTAATATCCTCCCAAGGCTACTGAATACTAATGAACCATCTAATATTTTTAACAATTTATACTATAGGACAAAATAGGCCTTCACAATTCAATTGTTACAATGCAAAAATAAAGTATTATGTAAAAATAAATATGTTAAATGGAGAAAATGAAAAACAAACATTTAGCTGGTAATTTTGTCTTATTTCTAACAAGTGCTCTTAATAAAAAAGTTTAAGCAAGATCCTTTAGCTGATAATTCTCCGGTTAATGTAAATGACCAAATTGGTTTCCTCCATGCCACAATATAGGAGCAAGAACAAGTTCCCAATTCCAACTGCAAGTGGCTGAACAATGAAAGGATCTTCTATTGTTTTGACAGTAGAAAAGCAAATGGACTGAAAACTTTATATCGACATACGGAACTTCCACTACAAGAGGACAAAATAAGATCTGTCTTTGGTTTCATGATATATATGAAGAAACACTCCCAGCTAACAAGTTGAAAGGAAGCCAGGATTTCAGAGCGAAAACATACCAAAACAAGATGGCTATTGAAGATCTTTATACAACACAAATTAGCAGATCCCAAAGACATTTGAAGGCTGACCCTCAGATTTAATGCCATATTAGGATGCTTTGCAACTTGATAGTCGTAACTGTCCACATACTAACTTTGCTATCTATACTCCTCTACACACATCTAATGTTTCTTACCATCATTTGAAAGCTAGCATGTGTATTACATTATTAGAATTTATCCTCACTTTATCCCTTAATAAGTAACTCAAGGTGGCAAACATACCTAACACTCTTTTCTCCTATTTTCCTCATAATAACAATCCTGTACAGTGGGTTGGTCTGGGACAGAGTGACCAGTCCAAACTCACCCACCCAGTTTTCATGTCTAAGGCAGGACTGACAGTCTCCTGATTTCTAGGTCAGCAGCTTAACCACCAGATCAAACTGGCTATTGCTATTTTAAATATTGCTATTTTAACATATAAGTTTTCTAGTAAAATACTAGCTTTTTAAACACTGAACTACAAATAGATTATTATTTTTACTGAAATTAGAACTACAATTATGCATGTAGTACTCTGATTCACATAACCTTTAAGTAACATTTTGGAATTGTATTTTTGCTAGGCTGCTTTGTATACCTGCCAAAGCCAACTTATATTTTTTAGCTTATTAAATAAAAAATAAAGCAAATGCTTTATTACAAATGCTTAGGCACAGCTAAATGCTATACAAATGCTAAGCTAAATGCTTAGCTGCATTAGATAATGCAGAAGAAAGAAAATTATTGCAGAAAAATATGGTGAAAGGTAGATTATCAAATTTTAAGACATGGAATACATTACATAGAAGAGATAAAAGATAAATTATGAAATTCTAACTAAAACTGTATGATGTCCAGGGATTTTGAAGCAAAGATTTCATTTTTTCAATAAAAAATTGAAAATTTGGGAAAAATTAATGTACAGGTCATGTTTATTTTTAAAATATTGTTTACATATACTTTGTTACTTCATAAAGTTGGAAGAGATTATTTAGACATCAAGTCCAACTCTGCTCAGTGTAGGAATTCAAAGTCATTCAAAACAGATGGTTGTGTAGGCTTTGCATGGAATGTTGTTACTATATATTCCTGTGTTTACTTATAAAAGGACGTTTTGTATAAAAATGTAAAATATAATTTATTCAGAAAGTAGTTGAGTTTTAAGTCTTTTCAAGTGATACATCTTCCAATCAACTTCAGGTTTTGAACTAAAGGTTCTATTTAACATTATTTTTTTCTTCTATGCTTTTATTATTTTATTACTGCATATGCTTCTGAACTTTGTCTACACTGAGGCAAGTTTCTGAATTCCTTCACAAGTCTATTTTAGTTTGATGTGAGTATTCTAAAGACAGATTTATTTCTTTTGTATAATTTCATTCTGCCTCTCGTTTTATTTTATGTGCTACCTATCTTGTTTACATAACACCCTGTATTATTTAAGATCCAAATGGTCCCCATTTCTATTGTTTAAAACAGTCATGAAAAGCTGACCCTTTACCAGACTTTTGATGAGGAAAAGTGAGCCCCTCACTTCATTTCTTCTGTTCAGCTGTGCTTGCCATCTTTTATATTTTCATTTATTTCTTTAGTGGTTGTGAAATTGCCAGACTCATTAAGTCAGGTGGTGTACTAGTTTAATAAATCATCATTAGTAGTAGAAGTAATAGGAAATATTTAGTTCTCTATTTTTTCCTATTTTGGTGGGGGCAGCGGATGCCTTGAAAAAACTGTTACATCTTTATCACAGTAAACACAATATAAGAATGGTGTTATCAGTTTTACTGAAATTATATCACTCTTGAATAAGTATAAAATAGAGGCAGAACTAAAACTTACTCTTCTTGTCGTAAGTCATTAATGCTCCGATCTAATGATATCATATCACTTGCTACCATGTTGAACCCAAATTCTTTAATGCTGGCTTGAATAGATTCTTTATATTCTGGTCCTAAAACATATGGCTTGGCTTCCTCACCAGGACCACCTACAACTCCATGGGATTCAGGTTCTTTGAGTTCAAAATTACCAAGAATTCCAGGTCGCAATACAGGGTCATGGTAGATATTTGTCTGTGGCTTAAATGTAAGATACTGTCTCTGCATAATATTTTGCTGATCATTCTTTTCACCAGCATGAGGAAATCTCTCATTTTTGGCCTTATTCCTTCGTCGAATTGATTCCAAGTCTACTTCCACACCTTCAACATGAGGCCAGGGTAACACCGGCTTAAATTTGTCGTTTCCAGGAATTAAACCATTATCTCTATTGTTTGGCATTAGTTCGATGGCTTCTTTGTAGTCCTACACACACACACAAACAATAAATATAAAACAAAGTGAATTAGTTACATGGCAACTTCAATTTCATTTTTCCACATTATTTTCACTGTCAATTTATCAATATGAATATCATACAAATTGATAAGATAGATCTATATTACAGGCAAATAATGACAGAAATTACTTTCTCAGTCATGTTTTATATCACAAATGAAGGTGAATATACACATCCCAGAACATTGTTGAAGGAACCAGTCTGGATCAGTCACCAGGACCAATGGTTTACTTCTTCCAAGCTTTTGGAATTGTGCTGGAGCCCATGTTCAGGGAATTCCTCTCTGTGCTTTGGGCTATTCTGTGTGTGTGCTATTCTGTATAATATTCTGTTATATGGTGCCTGGTTGTGTGACTTTTTTTAGTAGTTGATTGGGATGTTGATGGTCAGCTATTAAGTCATTAGTTGCCATTTCCTTGTGCTGCCAAGGCCTCACTTCCTAAGCATTGATAAGCTGGTGGTAAATCAGCGTCCTGTTGACTGACAAGGGATCCATTTCCCAGGCTTCAATCACTTCCCTGGCTGTTTTTGTGCCTGCTCATTCAACAATTTTAGTAGCTGCAAAATTGAATGTCTGTCTTTGTTCATTGCAATGTGAGGCTACCAATGAGTTCAGATCTCCTTGCCTGACCGCTTGTGTTCTGCAATCTGTCATACATAGTTCATGCAGGTGATCCTGTATATTACATTGGAAGTATCTCTCACGTCCAAGCAATCTTTGCAATGTATAATTGGTCCTCAAATGGTAGCCTCTGGGTGGTGTGAGATGCCTACTTGCAGATCTTGGAAGCTGCTTTCTTCCAAAATGTTTTTGATGAATGCCAGGCTGTGCCATATAGTTGGTTTTATACCTTGTTTCTTTCTCTCTCTCCACGTGTTGTGCAGACATCATATAACAAATGCTTGTGGGTGCCCATTCTGCCTGAATTGTTAACATAGGTACCTGCTCTCCAGGCAGAATTCAGTCACTTCAGAGTTTCCCACCAATCTAAAGGGAGGCTTTGTCAGGAGCCTTATTGATCTCTGAATGTGGAAGTAATAAAGGCCCCCAACAAGATAGCTCCCAAACTCTTTTTCTTGAGTACAAATCCTAGAGAGCTGTTTGATTTACAGAATTCCCGGACATGACATCAAAACAACGCTTGGAGTGACATTGGAAGGAGATGAGAAGTATGTCAACAGATAGCATATGGCAAAAGTCCCTATTCCATACAGTGTAATAGGAGAGACATGGAGGGGTAGAGCTGTTTGTAGGAGCTTCTCTTTTATAGGAAAATTTACTTTTAGAAATTAAATATGTACTTTCACTTTTATTTATAAAGCACAGGAACTAGTTTTTCAAAGAGCATTTGAAGATTGACAAATAAATAGAGGATGCATTGAAATGAATGATGGCATGGTTATTTTGGATTTATGAGGTTATTCTGAATATATTTGCACAATTATGTGTTTATTATGTTTTCTAGCAATGCAACATGTTTGCTTTGTAAACTACTTATATTCAATTGGTTGAAATAGCATAAAGTCATTTGTAATAAACTGCAGAAAAAAATCAGGTGACAAATCTAGCCTTGCAATATTTTGTTAAAGCAAGATCTATTTCCCAATCTTTATTTGTTATTTGTTGTTTGCTATATATTTCTCTAATGTTTATCTTAAGTGCTCGTTCAGCCTATAAAAACAATAAAAATAATGGATAATATCACACTATGAGAAGGTCTTGTTTATAATCCTGGAAAATTCATAGATGGTTTTGTGTAATAATGTATACATGTGAATAAAAATAAATCCTTTTATTAATTTTCAACTTTTAATGCCTTCCACTGATTTTCAACTTTTCATAAGTTTCAAATATTTCTAAAGTTGAGTATCCAATTAATTTTTCTGAAAATCATGTTAACTCCTTAGTACAAGATGATTTCCATTGCTGCTAAAATAAAAACTCTAAAACATAAAAGCACTGAGCTCCTACAGATTTGTTAAAATAATATTTCTGCACATGTAGCACATTTCACTCTCATCTTGGCTAAGAAATGAGTTTCCCTCTAACAACCTGAAGACTCAATTCAAACAGAGAAGAAAAGGAATAGATCTTAATTTAATAGTATGTCTATTTAGTATGTGCTTATATTTAAGCACAGTAGAAGCCTACTTTTAATGGCTGAGTACAGTAATTAGTATTAGTTTCTCTATAAAGAAAAACCTCGCTATATTATACAACAAGCAAAACATGAACAAATAAATATAATCAAATATCCAAAGCAACTGCCACCATGTTACAGAGATAATATGTATTATTATACAGAGGTAAGATGCAGCCTTCTGAAAGGCCTTTTCCATGGCCTTATGCCTCCTGGACTCCTCCCTAGATGATGCAGCAGGATTAACACTCTTAGAATGAGAGGATCTGGTAGAAACTCTAGCTGCCTTGGAAGAACCAGGATCCCCTGAAGGTCCTTTTTTAGGGTCAGAAGTATGGCCTCTCTTTCCTTTAGCCTGGGATTTATTGCTCCTAGCATCAGCCATTTTGGAGCTTGGAAAACGTTCACTGTTTAGCAATTGAGGCCAAATGCAAAATAACCACCCTCCAAACACACACACAGGGAATAATTGGTGGTTCAGGTAACTTACTGCACCAGGAATGAAGCTGGAATGTTGCCCGGAGTCAGGATGGCCGAACGGGAGCTCAGAAATAGCCGCTAGCCAAAGGGCGTTAAAACATGGCAAAATTGGGCGCGGAAAAGCCTCGTGCCAAGGAATTGCAGCCAACAGGGCTCTAAAAGGAACCGGAGGCCAGGAAACTTCCCCAATCGGCCCAAAAAGGGCAAAATAATGCTGCCTGTAAGCGTGGTGGTGTTTCCGCACATGTGTGCTGCTCCAGAGTGCTGGCGGCCGCCCGAACACTTCTAGCACTCCCCAGCTGATTTTAAAAGGATTCCTGCCGCTCCGATGCAATAAGAAGAAATCTAGCCAAAAAGCTCTCCCCACGTGAAAGAATAGGGAGAGCTCAACAGACACGACTGTCCTGTACCAGACCGAGTCGAAAAACTGGATACAGGAAGAGGCGGGACTTCTTTTGACTGGCAGACTCGGTCCTATGGTTACTGGATAAGTCACCTCCCAAGCGTGACCGGCTTTTCCTCCGTGACTGAAAATGGGTATTGGAAAAAAATCAATATGGAATGCTCTGTTCAAGATTCTAGCCCATTCACTTCCAGTCATTTATGATGGTTCTTTCCCTTTCCACTATCTTTCGACATAACTCTACTTTTCATACTTAATCTTCAATGCATTGCTAAAATCTCTTCTATCTTTTATCTGGGTCTCATGTATGTATGTTTGTGTTAAGTCTGTCCAAGCCCAAGTGAATCTGGGGATATCCAATAAATCCAATACATGGATTTAAAATACACAATAAAAACTGCATAAATGTTTAAAACTCCCAAATATGCACAAAAAAAAAAAATCATCAAAGGTTCTACAAGCACCCCAAACCCAGACCTTGAGAGTTCCAGAAATCAAAGAATATGAGAGTTGTGCACATGTATAGTCATGTGAAAAAGTAAGTATGCAGTAAGGGCCTCATTTAAAGTTTGTCTAATTTTTTTACTTAAATTAAAATTATTCAACAAATAATTAACAGAGATGACATTCCCTTTCAAGGAAAAATAGACCCTTCTGGGCTTCTCAGAGACTACTTTCAGCATCCTGCACCTGCTATTGGGCTGAATTTGTATGGAACAGCCTGGCCCAGGATGGGTGGCAGTGGTTTCGAAATCTTCTCCACTTGTAGATGGTCTTCTGGCTAACTGTATGATGATGTCCATCTGTTTGTCTTTTAAAATCTCTTCCCACTCTCATAGCTATCTATAACCTTCTTTCTGAAGGCCTTAGAAGCACTTTCGATCTAGTTGCCAACTCATAAAGCATCCCTGGCCTGCTCTCAAATTGCCATAGGCAAGGGGGATGGGAAAACGGCAAAGCAGCACAGCAGACAAAAACAAAAGCACATTCCAGACATATCTCTCTCAAGGCTGTCTCCCAGGGTTACCCACAGTGTCCGGAGGAGAGTGATCTCTACAACCTGTGAAATTGCTCCGTTGGCAAATGTGACTGATGACACACCCTGGGGGGAAGGGGAAAACAGGGTCAAGATTGGGTCGTAAATTACGTGGGGTCAGAATTGGCTTTACTTGGAACGTGCTGACATGAAGCTCCTAATAAATGACTGGTCATTTGTCCAAAAGAAGATCAAATATATATCTATGTGCAGTGGTGGGATTCAAGTAATTTAACAACCAGTTCTCTGCCCTAATGATTTCTTCCAACAACCAGTTTGCCAAATTGCTCAGAAAGTTAACAACTGGTTGTCCCAAAGTGGTGCGAACTGGCTGAATCCCACCACTGTCTATGTGGAAATATGCTAAAAAGTTTTTAAAATGTCAATAGGTTGTATTTACTTTTTCACATGATTGTATATGTTACCTTCTTCTCACTCCATTTTATTTACCTATCAACCTGTGAAGATTTTTCCCTTTCACTAAATTAAACCATGTCATTCCAGAAATCAGCAGATATTTCAATCCTGTTTTTTCTTTCCATTGTGAAAACTGTTCTAAATCTTGAGGTTACCAATTTTTTGGTGTATAATGCAGCTTGGCCATATTAGATGGAATACTTCACATAGTAAGTTAATGATTTTGACTGATAAACAAATTATTTGATCTGCCCTAACAATGAGATCAATAGGACAAAGAAATAAATGGGAATAGGGCAAAAAATACATTTGATATCTCTATAGCAAATAGTAATCCCACTGACTTGTACAAACATTATGAACCACAGTTGTATGTGAAACTTCAAGAAATAACCCATTTGTACTGTGAATTTTTTGGCAGTATTTTCAGGCTTGGAATCATTTTATACCAAGATCAAAACATTTCCCAAATAACCAAGACAATAATTTAGACTTGAAATGGAATGTTATGCATAAAATTAATTGAAATTGTTCAAAACCAAAGCGGTCTGCACATCTACATTCCCTATATATTTAATAAAATGTATGTTCTCTGACATAAAATGTTAATAGAGTCATTTGATCCAGACCTAAGTCTTTTGTGGAATATATCCAGCTCTAACTTCTCAAGTTGTACAAGTCCTCCTGGTATATTATATCTCTCATCTAATACTCTAAATGTTATAACACTGAAGAAGCCAAAGAAAAGACGATTCTATAGTGTTCTTGGTAAAGAATACTGAATAACTGGTTTGTAAGTATAAAGAGTTTTGAAAATGAAATTCGCTATTGGTCATTGAGTGGTTTGCTGTGTGAAATCTAAAATTCTTTAAAGGAATTTAGCTGAAATTCTCTCTAAACCTATGAATAGCTGAGAAAAGAGAGACTGCCATAACACAAATTAGCTAGGATTTTTACTTTTCACCTTGATGAAAAGACATCAAGGATAATTAATGGAGCCAGTGAAGAATCAGAAAATGTTAAGTCAATTAAAAAATTGGCAAATATCGGCTATTAATTTCAAAAGAATCATTCCTGTTTCCATGCAGACTAAAGTATTTGAGATGAGAGTATTATAATGAGGTTCTAGCTTTATAAAAACCTTCACTGAAGGTCAATTTGATATTTTCAATTTGTATCTGTTAAACAGATTGCTCCTCACTGTAACGACTTAGAGGTAGACTTGGCTTAATGACTTCCCCAGTTAGCAAGCGTTCAAAGTTACATCATGCTGAAAACTTTATAACCAGTTCTTGTATTTACAATCACTGTAGCATCCCCACAGTCTTGTGATCGATATTCAGGAATTTTGCAACTGATTTTTAAAAATTAATTCATACACTTATTTTTCATGCTCCTTCTGTCCTAAATTCTACTTTCTATTCACAAATTTCTCCAAATCCATTTTAAGTTTGTTTTGAAATGCTGAAATTTGATCCTTTTTATAAATTAGTTATTTCCAAACTATGAGAAAACTTTTTATTGGAAAAGCAACATGTTTTGTGGCACTTATATTCACTGTGTTCACTGAAGCATGTGACCCTGCAGTAAAGGCTAAGTTTAATTACCATATATACTCGAGTATTAGTCGACCCGAATATAAGCCGAAGCACCCAATTTTACCACAAAAAACTGGGAAAACTTATTGACTCGAGTATAAGCCGGGGGTGGGAAATGCAGCGGCTACTGGTAAATTTCAAAATAAAAATAGATACCAATAAAATTACATTAATTGAGGCATCAGTAGGTTAAATGTTTTGAATATTGATTTCAAAGAAAAACAGTAAACTAGCTCTGTAAGTGGAAAAGAGGATCAACAAAAACAAAAATCTTGTCACCATGGTGAAGAGAAGCAGTTGTGAAATGAGTGACATGGTTGTTAAGAATGCTACAATGGGCATAAATGATGACTAGTCATAAGTGCGAAGACCGGTCAAAAGTGCCTGTCAGAAATCACTTTTTTCAGCCCTCTGGATAGTCCTTTTGTGCATATGGACTACTCAGAGGGCTGAAAAAGTAATTTTTGACTGGTCCTCGCACTTGTGACCAGTCCTCGAACTTACGACTGTCCTCACATTTTACGTTTTTGCCCTATCTTTTCACTCCCACTCTTTCTCATTCTTTCTCTCTCCCCCTTTCTCTCTTTCTTTCTCTCTCATTTTCTCTCTCTCTCCCCCTCTTTCTCTCTCCCCCTCTTTCTCATTCTCTTTCTCTCTCCCCCTCTTTCTCTCTCTCTCTCCACTCTTTCTCATTCTGATTCTCTCTGTCTCTTTCTCTCATTCTCTCTTTCATTCTGTCTCTCCTTTTCATTCTTTGTCTCTTTCTCTGTCTCATTCTGATTCTCTCTCTTTCTCTCTCTCTCATTCTCTCTTTCATTCTTTGTCTCTTTCTCTGTCTCAGCCCTTGCCATCCAGAATGAATGGTGCTGTTGTGGCGGAGGGGAGGGGGCGGCAGAAGCGGGAAGAAGAGCAAAATTTGAGGCGGCAGCAGCAGCCACATTGGGAAGAGGTGGTGGTGGTGCTAACAACAGCGGGGAGACGGGGAGGAAGCACATACACATGCGTGAAGCGCACACGCGGACGGCCACGGGCGCCCGGTCCTGCAAAGACGCAGTTAGTCCTACCAACTTTCGAAGTAGGGTAGAAAGGAGACGACGCAGCGTCCCCAGAAGGCGAGAGAAAAGAAGCATCTCCAATCCGGCGCTGGGGAGCACCAGGACTCCAGCATAAGAGGATGCTTCCTTTTCCTGCAGCTTGGCCTGGCAAGTCTCGTTTTAAAAAAAAGAAAGAAAGAAAAAAGTGGCCAGATCGTACGCCTCTCTCCTTTGTGTCCCTTCAGCCTCTGGGATTTTATCGCTCGGGATTTTATTGCTCGGGAGACAGAGCTTACTCCGGTTAGCTTCTCTGAAGCCGACAAAACTAAGGGGGGCAGGTAAGTGGGGTTGAAGCGATTTGCACCAGCCGCTTCTCTGCTCAGTTGCTGGGAGTCGCTGAGGGGCAAAAGAGGAGCAGAAGGCGCTGCCAGTGAGTGAGCAAGCAGCCAGCCATGCCGCGGTGGTGCTTTGGCTTCTGCTCGTTAGGCACCAGCTGCCTCTCTGCTCAGTTGCTGGGAGCCGCTGAGGGGCAAAAGAGGAGCAGAAGGCGCTGCCGGCGAGCGAGCGAGCAGCCAGCCAGCCGCGGGAGAAGCTGCAAAAAGCTGCAAGCCTCCCTGCAAACCCTAAAGCCAGAAAGGGGCGTGGGGGAGGGGCACTGCACTCCCCCCATGCCCCATTTTGGCTTTAGCAAGCCTCCCTGCAATCCCGGGAGCCAAAACGGTTGCAGGGGAAAAGGCATTTTTTTGTGACTCAAATATAAGCCGAGGGGGGCTTTTTTCAGCCTGAAAAATGTGCTGAAAAACTCGGCTTATATTCGAGTATATATGGTAATTTTTTTTTTCCTACTCGTTATTTTTATATAGAATGTAAATCCTTAGGATCTAACATTACGTTTTTGATATTGTCTATATATCTGAAGAAAAGTATTTAATATATACCTGAAACTCTTCTCTCCAAATATTACCATTCCAAAAGACAGCTATTAGAATCTGCATCTTAATACTTCCTGTCCATGGAACCATGTTCTCCAATCCACATAATGTTTAACAAAAGACATCTTCAGTGAATATCATCCATAACAATCCATTTGTCATCATGAGACTGAAGAAAATTGCTGTGCTGAATCTCAAAGTGGTATATATTCAAAATGATTACCATTTAGTAAATGTACTCATGCACAGTAAAGCATAGTGAAGGTATGAAATTGAAAGCCACCAGCTCTGTACATCATAGGAAACTGTTAAATGTAATGCATTTTCTAGAATTGTGGTAGACATCAAAATGACATGTCATTCTTTCTTTTCCCAGTGCATTTGTTAAATGAATGTACACGTCAGTAAGTGGAACTTGGGGATGGGTGAAACTCTGGAGGCCTAGTGCAGGCACAAGTCCACCTGCTTCAGGCGTCTCAAGGCCTCTCCCACCTGAAGACATGCCATGCACCACTTCCTGCCCCTCGGGTGCCTCACATGCCAGCCTTCTGCATAACTGATTGTCTTGCCAGTGAGAAAAAAATGGGGAAGGATACACTGGTTATGCCTGCCTTCCTCAACTTTCCTCAGTCCTTCCCCCTGCCAAGGTGCCGCAACTTTCTGGGGCAAAAATAAAGGACCAGTTCTCTAGCCTTTCAGAGCTTTCTGCACTGATCAGCTGGCTATCAAGAGGCTGCAAAGCTTTCCTACCTCCTGCTAGAAACAAGCCCCTGCATAAAAGGCAGCAGCTTCAGGATGAGAGTCCCAAAAGCACCCCAACGATGCCCTTGAAGTGATGTCTCACTGCCTGGAGGCTATGCGGATCTGGATGGGGAGGAACAGGCTCAAGCTCAACCCTTCCAAGACCGAGTGGCTGTGGTTCCTGGCATCCTGATATAGTCAGTTGACTCCATCGCTGACTATTGGGGGCGAGTCTTTGGGCCCCGCAGAGAAGGGCGCGCAATCTGGGAGTCCTCCTGGATACGCAGCTGTCCTGGGAGGAACATCTGACGGCTGTAGCCAGGGGGACCTTTTGTCAGGTTCGCCTGATTCACCAGTTGCGGCCCTTTCTTGATCAGGATTCCATGTGCACAGTCACTCATGCCCTCATCACCTCTCGCCTGGACTACTGTAACGCTCTCTACATGCGGCTCCCCTTGAAGAGCATCCGGAGACTCCAACTGGTCCAGAATGCGGCCGCGCTGGTAATTACGGGAGCTGCATGGCGCTCCCACATAACACCGCTCCTCCGCGAGCTGCACTGGCTCCCAGTGGTCTTCCGGGTGCGCTTCAAGGTGTTGGTTAAAGGCTTTTTCCCTTTAATTGGAGAAAAAATAATAATCTCCAAAACTATAGACTAGAGACTTATGTAACAAAATGAAAGATGCTGGGTCTCTGCAAACCTAGTGACTGCTAGGACTTAGAAGGTAGATTGCAGACTTTCTCTATAGGCAGTCAGTCAAACAGCTAAAACTTGCAAAGCTTTTATGCAGGGTCCAGCTTCCCAATGCCTAGCAATGCGCTTTGCAGCCTCCCTGTGGCCAGCTGATCAGTGCAGAAAGCTCTGAGAAGAGCTGCCATTCACACAAGGATTTGTTGGGACTCCCAAAATGGCAACTACTTCCAGGAGGCATGGGGAGCAGGCCTGAGCACTGTTGGTCCTATCAGGAAAAGATGGGGGAGAAGAGAGGCTGGAACACTACAGCATCCCAGTGGTCTGTTGTAAGGACAAAGGACCACGGAAACACTGTAGATATCTTAACTTTGAAACATGACATAAGTAGTTTGGGGTGTTGGTCATAGCTTTATACCATTGTTAAGTGGCCTATCATTTCTCAAGGACTACCTGTATTATAACAGGAGAAATTGAATGGGATACAACTGGAGGAATGCTTAGTTACTAAAGCCGTTATTTACATTACCAGGCACAGCTCATTTGATTTCTACAATCTGAAACTGATGTGGTTCCTATCTTCAAAAAAAAGGGTGAAAAGCCAGATCCAGGAAACTACAGACCAATCAGCCTAGCATCAATTCCTGGGAAGATACTGGAAAAGATAATAAAAAAACAGGTCTGTGAACATCTAGAAACAAAGTTATAGGTAAAAGCCAGCATGAGTGTGTTAAAAACAGATCATGCCAAATCTTATTTCATTCTTTGACAAAGTGTCTAAATTAGAAGACCAGTGAAATGCTGTGGACATAGTATGCTTGGACTTCAGCAAGGCATTTGACAAAGTAGACTACAACCTACTTCTTGGTAAGCTAGAAAAATGTGGGACAGACAGCATCACCATCAAATGGGTTTGTAACTGGCTGACAAACCGTTCTCAATGAATATTCCTTAATGATACTACATCTACATGGAGGGAAGTAAGTAGTGGGGTATCACAAGGTTCTGTTTTAGGCCCAGTACTCTTCAATATCTTCATAAATGACTTAGATGAGCGAATAGAAGGAAAACTCATCACATTTACAGTTGACACTAAACTGGCAGGAATAGCCAACACCCCAGAAGACAAGCTCAGGATCCAAAAAGTTCTTGACAGACTTGAATAAGGGCACGTTCCAGCAAAATGAAATTTAATGAGGGGAAAAGCAAGGTTTTACACTTAGGTAGGAAAAATCAAAAGTACAAGTACAGATTAGGAGAAACCTGGCTCCAAAATAGTAATTGTGAGAGGCACTTTGTAGTACTAATGGATGATTACTTAAACATGAACCAGCAGTGTGCGGCAGCAGCCAAAAAAGCTAATACAAACTTTGGTTGTATAAATAGAGGCATAGAATCAAGAGCACATGAAGTATTAGTATAGCTAATCATCGGGAAGGAGATATAGAAGTATAGCCAGCCGCACAAACAGGCTAAAGAACAGTTTTTATCCATCGGTTGTCAGACTCCTGAATGAGAAATAATATCATAACTATGTAGTATGATGAACTGCAGTGCTGGCGCAATGTGTAACATATTCACACTGGTGCAATAGGACGGGGTGTTTTGTTAATATGATTAATTGGGTTAGGGATTTTCTGTCTTCACTGTGTTGGGGGGGTGCACTGAGGGAGCTCAACCAATCTCATTGTACGTATGTTGTGCACCGACAATAAAGATTTCAAATTTGAAATTTGAAGCTTTATAAAGCCTTAGTAAGGCCACACCTGGAATACTGCATCCAATTTTGATAACCACATTACACAAAAGTAGTAGTAGTAGTAGTAGTTGTTGTTATTTATTAAATTTCTATACCGCCCTTCTCCTTTCGGACTCAGGGTGGTGAACAGCCAACTAAAAACACAGTATACAAAAGTTAAAAACAATTAAAATGATATAAATGAATTTGACCCAATTTTGAGTTAAAAATCAATAACAAAAACTATAAAACCAGCGTGGGGTCAGGACAGCCCAGCCCAGCTAACTGAAAGAAATGGGTTTTAAGGGCCTGACGAAAAGTCCAGAGGTCTGGGATCACTCGTATCTGTCAGGGGAGGTCGTTCCAGAGGGTAGGCGCCACCACAGAGAAGGCTCTCCCCCTGGGGATCACCAGCCGACATTGTCTGGCCAACGGCACCCTGAGGAGGCCCTCTCTGTGGGAACGAACTGGCCGGTGGGAGGCAATTGGTGGCAGAAGGCGGTCCCGTAAGTACCCCGGCCCTAAGTCATGGAGCGCTTTAAAGGTGATCACCAACACCTTGAAGCGCACCCGGAAGTCCACCGGAAGCCAATGCAGCTCACGCAGGAGAGGCATCACATGGGAGCGCCTCGTCGCTCCCAAAATCCCCCGCACGGCCGTATTCTGCACCAGTTGGAGCCTCCGGGTGCACCCCAAGGGGAGCCCCACGTAGAGAGCGTTACAATAGTCCAGACGAGAAGTGACGAGTGCTTGAGTGACCGTGCGTAAGGAGTCCCGATCTAGAAAGGGGTGCAACTGGTATATCAGGCGAACCTGATAGAAAGCCCCCCTGGCCACGGCCGTCATATGCTCTTCTAAAGACAGCTGTGAGTCCAGGAGGACACCCAAGTTGCGAACCCTTTCCGTGGGGGCCAATGATTCGCCCCCAATAACCAGCGATGGCACCAGCTGGCTATACCGGGACGCCGGCAGCCACAGCCACTCGGTCTTGGAAGGGTAGAGTCGAAGCCTGTTTCTCCCCATCCAGACCCGCACGGCTTCCAGGCTCTGGGACATCACTTCCAAGGCACCGTTGGGATGGTTTGGGGTGGAGATGTACAGCTGGGTGTCATCAGTGTACTGATGGAACTCCACCCCAAAATCATGGATGATCTCACTCAGCGGCTTCACATAAATGTTAAACAGGAGGGACGAGAGGACTGACCCTTGTGGCACCACACAAACAAGGTGCCTCGGGGTCGACCGCTGCCCCCGTCAACATTGATTGCGACTGGTCGGAGAGATAGGAAGAGAACTACCGCAAGACGGTGCCTCCCATCCCTAATCCCTCCAACCGGCGCAACATGATACCATGGTCGATGGTATCAAAAGCCGCTGAGAGGTCTAACAGGACCAGGATCGAGGAATGACCCCTACCCCGAGCCCTCCAGAGATCATCCACCAACGCGACCAATGCCGTTTCCATGTTGTACCCTGGCCTGAAACCGGACTGGAGCGGATCCAAATAGACAGCTTCATCCAGGTACTGGGGAAGCTGCCGCGCCACCACACTCTCAACAACCTTCGCGATAAAACGAAGGTTGGAGACTGGACGATAGTTGGCCAAAACAGCCGGATCCAGAGAGGGCTTCTTGAGGAGGGGCCTCACCACCGCCTCTTTCAAGGCGGCCGGCAGGACACCCTCACTCAGAGAAGCGTTAACAATCCCCTGGAGCCAGCCTCGTGTAACCTCCCGGGAGGCCAGCACCAACCAGGAGGGACACGGGTCCAATAAACATGTGGTTGCGTTCAGCCATCCCAAGATCCTGTCCACGTCCTCGGGAGCCACAGGGTCGAACTCCTCCCAGATAATGTTCTCAGGACCTGCCTCAGTCATCTCGTCTGAACTAACCCAGTCAGCGGCCAAGTCTTCCCGAATCTGAGTGATTTTATCATGCAGATACTGTACAAAGTCCTCAGCTCAACCCTGCAAGGGGTCATCCCGCACTCCCAGATGGAGGAGGGAGCGGGTCAACCTAAACAGGGCAGCTGGGCGGTTATCTGATGACGCAATAAGAGCGGCAAAATAATCTGATTTCGCCGCTTTTATCGCCACTAGGTAAGCCTTAATATGAGATCTTACCAATGTCAGGTCAGATTCAGACCGGCTGGCCCTCCAACCACTCTCTAGGCATCTTTTCCAGCGCTTCATCTCCCTCAGCTCCTTGGAGAACCAAGGAGCTAAGTGAGTTCAGTGCCGGGTCAGAGGCCACAAAGGCACGACTCAGTCCAAAGCCCCGGCGGCTGCACTATTCCAGGCAGCCACTAGATCTTCAGCCGAGTCGTGAGCCAGAGTCTCGGGAAATGGCCCAAGCTCCATCTGGAACCTATCAGGATCCATCAGGCGCCTGGGGCGGAACCACCTGGTCGGTTCCACCTCCCTGCGATGGGGTGTAGTGGACAGAAAGTCAAGACAGAGGAGTGAGTGGTCAGACCATGACAAGGGTTCAATAACTATATCCCCTATGTCGAAACCACTCAGCCACTGACCAGAGATAAAAACTAAGTCCAGAGTGTGTCCACCTATGTGAGTAGGGCCATAAATTACTTGAGTCAGGTCCATGGCCATCATGGAAGCCATGAACTCCCGAGCTACCTCAGACTTTTCACCGATAGATGGCAGGTTGAAATCCCCCATGACCAGAAGTCTGGGGATATCAACCGCCACTTCGGCTATAACGTTGAGGAGCTCGGGCAGGGTCGTTGCCACGTGGCAGGGAGCCAGGTACATGACCAACAAACCCATCTGCATCCCACGGCCCCACTTCACAAAAAGGGACTCACATCCGGCTATCTGAGGTACAGTGGCCTCCCTCGGATCGAGACCTTCCTTTATAATCACCGCTACCCCCCCCCCACCCTGAGCTCTCGGCTGATGAAATGCATGGAAGCCTGGTAGGCACATATCCACGAAGGGAACCCCCCTTCGTGGCCCAACCAGGTCTCCGTAATACCTGCCAGGTCCGCTCCCCCCTCTTGAATAAGATCGCAAATGAGGGGGGCCTTATTTACTACGGACCTGGCATTGCATAGCATCAGCCGAAAACTCGGCCCCTGAGATTCTGAACAACCTGGGAAACAGGGTGAGCCAAGGGGACCGGGGCATGCCACCACTCGAAGGTAGTGAGTGCGTGCCCCCCTCACATGATGTGGCCCCCTGCTCCCACCATATCTGCCCCTCCCACTCAGCATGTTGATAGTAAATCCCTCGGTAGAGTAAATTTTGATACCTCCCTTACCCCCAGAATCCAGACCTCCGGTGGCCCAACTAGCGGCCGGACAAGACCCCTCCTCCTGTGGGTTATCCCCCAAGCCCACACAACCCTCCCACCTAAAAACCCTTACAAGTCCCTTTAAAATATCCCTAGAAAACTCCTCAATCCCTTTTTTGCAGCATGCCACCTCTTGGGGTTCCAAAACCCATCATCAAGGTAGGCCCTCGATAAAGTGGAGGGCCACACCTGCGAGAGGGGAGAATCTCGCAGTGCAGGAAGGTCTAGTGATGTATATCTCCACATACAGTGTTGAGACTTTGGAGAAAGTACAAGAGCAACTAAGATGATTAAAGGCCTGGAGACTAAAACATATGAAGAACAGTTGCAGGATTTGAGTTTGGCTAGTCTAGAGAAAAGAAGGGACCAGAGGGGACATGTTATGACTATTTCAATATTTGAGAGTCTGCCACAAAGAGGAGGGGACCAATTTATTTTCCAAAGCATCAGAGGGCAGGACAAGAAACAATGGATGGAAACTAACCCAGGACAGAAGCAACCTGAAATTAAGGAGAAACTTCTTAACAGTGAGGACAATTAACCAGTGGAACCATCTGCTGTCAGAAGTTGTGGGTGTTTCATCACTGGAAGTTTTTAAGAAGAGACTGGACAGTCACTTGTCTGAAATGGTATAGGGCCGTGATGGCAAACCTATGGCACGGGTGCCACAGGTGGCACACGGAGCCATATTGGTGGGCACGTGAGTGCTGCCCTAGCTCAGCTCCAGCGCGCATGTGCGCACCAGCCAACTGATTTTCAGGCCTTCCGGTCCCACCGGAAGTCAGGAAACTGGCTGTTTCTGGCCTCTGGAAGGCCTCCGGGGGGGATGGGGAAGACTGTTTTTGCCCTCCCCAGGCTCCTAGAAAGCCTCTGGAGCCTGGGGAGGGGGAAAAACGGGCCTACCGGGCCCACCGTGTCATTGCGTGCCAAAAACAGGGGGAATGGACGTTGCTTACCTGAACGTCCCATTTATGTCCCCTGCGAAGACATTCCCCAATGGGTTGTTCCGCTTTCTGATTTGATCTACTGAGTGCCAATCAAAACTTCCTCTGTAGCTGGTCAGGCTGTCCTTCCTACTTCCTCTTCAGTCTTTTTCGTGAAGGCGAGTAATGCAGATGAGAGAGCCTCCAGTATGGCACCACCGGAAAGACACCAGCTGCAGAGGAAAACAAAACAAAAACCCCGCCCAAGGCCAAGGAGACGCGAGATCACGGGCAGGCTGGAATGTCTTCGCAGGGGACATAAATGGGACGTCAGGTAAGCAACGTCCAATTTCCTGATCCCCTGCTCAGACATTCCCCAATGGGATATACCCAAGCTTAAGACCTGAGGGAGGGAATCGAAGCCTCCGCCCGGCCTTGGACAGGAATTACAGCTTGCAAAACACGCCTGCCAAACGCGGCATCGGCTGAAGCATAAACATCTAAACGATAATGCCGAACAAAAGATGAAATCGAGGACCAAGTGGCCGCACGACAAATATCCCCAATAGAAGCCTGGGTAGCCCAAGCCGCCGATGTGGCAGCACTGCGAGTGGAATGAGGGAAAATACGACCTGGAACAGGATCACCCCTCAACTCATAGGCTTTAGAGATACAGGCCTTGAGCCACCTGCCCACTGTTGCTGAGGAAACCTTGAGTCCCAGTGAAGAGGGCAAAAACGAAACAAGCAGAGCCTCTGGCTTGCGAAAAGATGCAGTTCGATGTATATACTTCTTTAGTGCCCTGCGGACATCCAGGGTATGCCAACGTCTCTCAGTCGGATGTCTAGGATCCAGGCAAAAATTTGGAAGTACGATATCTTGCATCCTGTGGAACTGAGAATTAACCTTCGGAACGAACGCTGGATCCAATCGAAGAACCACTCGGTCAGGGTAGAAAATGCAGAGATCGCTCCTGATGGAAAAGGCAGCAATCTCCGAAACACGACGGGCAGAAGTGATTGCCAGCAAAAAGGCGGCTTTCAGTGTAAGATACCGTAGAGAAACCGTACTGAGAGGCTCAAACAGAGCAGATGTTAATGCCTGCAGAACCAAAGAAAGATCCCAGCTAGGATACCGATGAATCGCCGGGGGCCGAAGATTGGAGACCCCAAGTAGAAAGGACCTAATCCTGGAATCCTGCGCCAAAGGCTGCTGGTGTTCACCTGGGAGGACTGTGGCCAAAGCAGCAACTTGCCGACGGAGAGTTGATGTAGCAAAACCCTTCTCGAAGCCGGCATGAAGGAACTGCAAGACTTCCGGAACCATCGCCGAGGTAGGGTCCATATGATGACGGGCGCACCATTCTGCAAAAGCTCGCCAGGAAGCGTTGTAGATGCGGACCGTGGATGGACGTCTAGCCGCCTGGATGACCGTAATAACCTCTCCCGAAAGCAGGCCGCGAGTCAGTCGTATCCTCTCAAGCGCCACACGGTCAGTTGAAGCCATTCCGGCTCGGGATGCCGGACGGTGCCTTGAGACAGGGATATGCGGTCGGACGGAATCCGCCACGGGTCCACGATGGACATGGACAGCAGATCTGCGAACCACGCCCGTCTGGGCCAATGAGGAACCACCAGAAGAAGATCCGCCTGCTCTCTGACCAGTTTCCGGATAACCTTGGGGATGACCGGAATTGGAGGAAACGCATAGAGGAGACCCCTCGGCCACGGAGATCGCAGAGCGTCGTGACCTTCTGCGCCCTGAGTCGGAAACCGGGTGAAGAACCTTGGCAGCTGGGCGTTTCCCGGGGTTGCAAACAGGTCCACTTCCGGAATCCCGAACCGCTGGGAGAGTTCCTGGAAAAGAAGAGGATCCAACCTCCACTCGGAGTGATCCAGTTGACCCCGACTTAGCGAATCCGCTTCCTGATTCAACTTGCCGGAGATGTGCTCGGCCCAAAGGGATAGGACATGCTTCTCGGCCCACGTCATCAGTAGTTCCGTCTCCTCCATCAACGACTGAGATCTGGTGCCCCCCTGGCGATTGATGTGGGCCTTCGCCGTCGTGTTGTCCGTCAGGATAAGGACATGCCGGCGGAATAGCAGGTGTTGAAAATGAAGGAGTGCTAGCCGCACCGCCCTCAGCTCTAACCAATTGATGCTGTGGTTCGACTCCGCCGTGGACCAAGTCCCCTGTGCAAGCCGGGACTGAAGATGAGCCCCCCAGCCGCTGAGGCTGGCATCTGTCGTCAGGACAACTGCCTCCTAGTCCAGAAAAAACGACCCCTGGCCGAGGGCCGGGGAGAGCCACCAACGAAGCGAGAGCCGGACCTTGGCTGGAACCGTCACTCTGGAAAGAGACTCCCCCCCGTCCTTGACGTTGAAAAGGAAGGAGAAACCACTGCAGGGGACTTAGATGAAACCGGGCCCAAGGGACTATGCCGATGCAAGAGATGAGTTTCCCTAGGAGCTGTGATAGCAGGAGCACAGGTGACCGCTTCTGAGATAAAATTTGCGTAACTAAGTCCCGAATGCTGACCTGACGGTCAGGCGACAGATACACCTGACCCTGGACCGAATCTATGACCGCTCCCAGATGTAATATTCTGGTCGTAGGCCAAAGGTGGCTTTTGTCCCTGTTCAAAGTGAAACCGTGGTCCTGCAAGGTGCGAATGACACGGAATCTGTCCAAATCTGCTTGAGCAACCGAAGATGAAAGGATTAAGATATCGTCCAGATAGCAAACCAAGCGGACAGGCACCTCCCGGAGAGAAGCCGCCAGGGCCGCCAGAACCTTCGTGAACGTGCGCGGGGCCGAAGAAAGGCCAAACGGCATTGCTTTGTACTGAAAATGGTCGGTGTCGAGGGCAAAACGAAGAAAACGCCTGTGATTGGGATGTACCGGAATGTGAAGGTAAGCCTCCTTCAAGTCGATTGATTGCATAAGGTCCCCTTGTCTGATGCACCCCAGCAGAGACTTGAGGGAGTGCATCTTGAAGCGGCGGTAGACGAGAAAGGTGTTGAGGCGTTTTAGATTGAGGATTCCTCGCCAGCTTCCTGAAGATTTTGGAACTAGAAAAAGAGTCGAGTAGAAGCCCTCTCCGACCTGATCCTGTGGAACCCGCTCTATAGCCTCTATTTGAAGAAGATGCTGAATTTCCAAGACCAATAGACGACGCTTGGCCGCCTGGGAAGGCCATGGGCGTTGCAAGAAAAAGGTTGGCGGGCTGGACGAAAACTCCAGTAACAGGCCTTCGGACACCGTGCGTGTAATCCAGACATCCGATGTGGTGACCTCCCATTGGAAGGTCACTACATACGCCTGTAGTTTTCCTCCAATGGGAAGCTGAGGCTCCGAGTCACTTTCCCCGACGGGAGTAACGGGAGGAGGCTGCTCGGAAGGGACGACGGAAACTGGACTGGCGTCTACCCCGGTCTCGAAAGGAAGCCCAATCCGATGCAGGCTGGAAGGAGTGGGACTGATATCTCTGGTAGGAAAAGCCTCCAGAACTGTGGTCACCTCGAAAGGACTGCCGCTGGTAAGGCGAAAACCGCCTCTCAGAGCGTCTGCTCCCTGATGGTAACACCTTCTTCTTATCCCTGTTCTCCACAAGAACCGAGTCAAGGGAAGAGCCAAACAGAGACGAACTCCTGTAGGACGCTGCAGTGAGACGCCACTTCGACTTCATGTCAGCCTTCCAGTTCCTTAACCATAACAAGCGGCGTGAGGAGACAGAAGAGGCCAAGGCGCGCGAGGCAAATTTGGTTGCGTCCAGAGATGCATCTGCAGAATATTCCGCTGCCGCCACCAGCTTCGCCACATCCTGGTGAAGGCGCGCATTGTCAGGAGGTAATCTCTCTTTTAACTGGCGTAACCACACCAATGACGCCCTGTTAAAAAAGGAGGCCGAGGTCGCTGCACGAATAGCCCAGGCCGCAGCCTCATGAGTTTTACGACAAGCCATCTCCGCTTTCTTATCCTCAAACTTCAAGCCGTCACCAACCTCCCCAACGAGGACAGCCGATGAAGTAAGGGCAGCCACCGGTTCGTCCACAGCAGGCAGTTGTAACAACTCATCTAACCGAGGCGAAGAACAATACAGCTTCTTGTCAAATGAGTTTGGACCTCCTAGCGAAGTAGGGTGATCCCATGGCTTCTGAATGACCTGAGCAAAAAGGTCTGGACAAGGAACAAAGTCAGAATCTGCTTTGGGCATGAGAAATAAAGGATTGCTCACATTAGACTGAATCTGTGAGGTAGACTGCTGCTCCAGAGAATCCTCCATATTGGTAGCAGCCTTCGCTTTACGTAACAGCTGCTTAAACAAAGATGGTTTAAATAAACCTGGGAAGGCCGGTTTGTCTGGTAACTCTTCCTCCTCTCCTGACAATTCAAATTCCTCGACAAAATCCTCCTCAATAGACTGCTCTGCCATCTGCTCAGAAGGAGAAGCAGAAGAATGCTGCACCTGTACGGATGGCAACTGACAAGGAACATGAGCTGCGCACTCTGGAGGTAGCATATAACCGGTCTGTTGAAGACCCACCTGAAAGATACGAGAAATTGCCTGAGATACCATTGAATTAAAATCCAAAAATTGAGGAGGTGGAGCCAAACACTCCTCCCGGCGCAATCCAGCTGCCGTAGGCGTGAATGTAGCTTCAGGCATAGGGCGAGGCAAGGGAACTGCCTGGTCAGGTGCAGCCGGAACAGAGGTACTTGGAGGCTCCCTTCGGGGAAGAATATCCTGAGATCCCTGAATCACCTCGCCCTGAGAAATCACATCTTGAGCAACCTCTAGAACAGAGGGTTGAACAGGGCCACATGGAACCTGTGGAGGCCGAACCACCACCTCAGGGACAAGAGGCACAGGGGCATCCTTCTGCGCCTTAGCAAAAACACGCTCCAAGGCATTATGCCTTCTCAAGGCATATTTGTCAGAAACAGGTGCAGTTTTGGCTTTAGAGGCCTTAGACTTTTTACCCCTGGATCCCTTAGAAGGGGCAGGGCTAGGAGGTTGATCCTGTTCCAGATCAGAGGACAGATCAACATCAGACATCATGCACAAATCAATGAGAGATTTTGGAGAAAAGATATAAAAAAATCTATATATATATAGGTTAATAGAAAGGAAGTGAAAAGTGAATTAATAATCAAAGCACTCCACCTTCCACCTTCTGGTATGAAGAGAGATAGAGAAGTAATATTATGAAAATAGATAGGAATTGTAATATGGTCTTTTTTATCTTTTTTCTTTTTTTACTTTTTTTAATTATTTAGTAATTTTTCTTTTTGTTTCTTTTTTTTTTTAAATAAAGAAAAACTTTCCAACAATCAAGGATGTAATACCAAAAATAATCCAAAGTCCACCTTATTCTCCTCCTTCCTCTTTTTTTTTTTAATATATATTCAGACAGAAGGCAACAAACAAATTAAATACTTTCCTCTCTTGATCAGCAGCGCCAGATCATGCAGGAAGAATCAAGCAGGTAAAACAGACAGTGTCCCAGCCTGCACGTCCTGGAAGGCAAAGACAATCCCCCACGCAGGCCAAAAATGCTCCAAACGGCAAACAAAAATGGCGGAAACAAAATGGCGGCCGCCAGTGATTGCACACTTTAAATAAGGCAAGGAGCAGCCCGATAGTCGAATCAGTAGGTGGGGTGGGATTCCGCAGCCTCAGCGAGGCGCTTCCCAACAAGAGCGAGTTTGCCAGCTGGCAGGGACTCTCGGCCGCTTAAATTCAAAAGAGAAATAAATCGTTGGTGAGGGCTGCGGGGCGAGACAAGTTGCTGAGCCAGCAACGCTACGCCCGCGGCCAGTAATAATCAATAGTAAAGGCAAACAGCAAGCCCAGCCAGGCAATCCACAAAAAATAAAAATAAATAAGGAAAGGCGATCGGAGCCCCGAAACGCCTACTCACGAGCCAGGACGGCACTCCCACGTCGCACAGCCCTCACAGAGAAGAAAACAAACAAAAGCTGAATTTAGAATGATTTAAAGGTTAATTGACTTAAGAGAAAAGGCACTCGAAGTCTGATACTATCAACTGAGCGAAAAAGACTGAAGAGGAAGTAGGAAGGACAGCCTGACCAGCTACAGAGGAAGTTTTGATTGGCACTCAGTAGATCAAATCAGAAAGCGGAACAACCCAGTGGGGAATGTCTGAACAGGGGATCAGGAAATGGGGAGGGGGTCACGTGCGCATGTTCAATGGGCGGGGCACATTGAAATATGGATGTGGGCACACGCTCCTGCGACTCCCCCTGCAACCCCCGCTTTTGGCACACAATGGCAAAAAGGTTAGCCATCACTGGTATAGGGTCTCCTGCTTGAGCAGGGGGTTGGACTACAAGACCTCCAAGGTCCCTTCCAGATCTATTCTGATTGATTGATTGAACCATTTAAAATGATGAGTAAGAAATTAAGAAATTTCCTGAGTTGTTAAGTGGATAGTGTCCCAGGGAAAGTGTTTGGGTGCTTGGGGTGGGGGGGGGGGGGTGGGAGGGGGGGGAAGAAGCCCTAGAAGGGTATACTGGGATCAAATCCTTATTGAGCTGTAAGGATGGAGCTAAAATCTTCATGAAGGATCCAGTGAAGGATTTATGTTGCCTCTGTCCATGAAATTTTGGGTTGGAAATGTGAGCTCTGGAAGAGAATCGTGGCAATCCTTTTGCTCTCAAAGAGCTGTCCTGTGTGGATCTGAGATTCCCCATGGCAGTCTTTCAGACGGCTGCGCAGAACCTTCCCTGCAGTATTGCCCATTGACTTTCTAGGGAAGCTAGCATAGAATATTGCAAATCATGATCAGCAAGCACACAGATTGCAATCATGTGACCACAGGGGGGAGCACAATGCTTTACAACAGCCAGTAGCACTTTAAAAGTGGTAAAGCACCTTTTCTGAAACCCATTGTAATTTCAAATGGTCATTACCATATTTTTCAGAGTATAAGATGCACCTTTTCCCCTCCAAAAAAGAGGGTGAAAATCTGAGTGCGTCTTATACTCTGAATGTAACCCTGCCCAGCTTCTCAAACGGAGGTTTCAGAGGCTGAAAAAAACATCAGAAAAGAAGCTTCAGAAAAGATGTCCCCAAACAGAGCTTCAGAAAAAAAGCCCCCCAACAGAGCTTCAGAGGCTTTTTTCTGAAGCTCTGTTTTGGAGGCTTTCAGAGGAAGAAAAAAAAGTTTTTTCTGAAACAGAGTTTCAGAAGTTTCAGAGGCAGGAAAAAAGCAAAAAAAAAAAAAAGCAAGGCACAGAGCTCATAACCAAGGAACCTGTTGTTAAAATTCACCTCTGGGAACAGCTGATTGGGAGTATTCTGGGAGGCCGATCCACCTGCCAATCAGCTTTTTTCTTATTTTCCTCCCCAAAAACTAAGGTGCATCTTATACTCTGGTGCATCTTATACTCTGAAAAATACGGTAAATGATCAGTCATAAGTTGAAGACTACATGTAGTTCAAAATAATTTGAAGGACTCTTTCTGTTTTATAATATTCCTTTCAATTGTGTAGCTTTCTTTATGGAATTCTACCCACTCTAAGCACTTGCCACTACTTGCTCCTTTCTGCAGCAGCTAACCCTAGTCCACCCACCACAGCAGCCACTTGCAGTTTCCCATCCTCCAGAGCTCCCTACCCACACCCATGCCTTGTGTGCCTTCCTACCTTTTGAAGCAACCATCCCCAGCCTGGCTGTGCTTGTGCTAGGCTGCAGCAGCTGCTCATGACTGAGCTCGCTCACACTAATTTATTTATGTATTTATTTATTAAATTTCTATGCCACCTATCTCGCTATTCAAGGCACTTCCTGTGCCCGGCCTTGCTTATGTCACAGCAGTTGCCTTTCTTCCAGGGGTGAAATGCTCCCGATTCGAATCAGCTCGGGCGAGTAGGTAGCGATGATGGCCAATGGTTCAGAGAACCAGTAGCAATGGAAGCTGGAGGCTCCGCCCACCCCCCACCCACCCCATTCACCGGAGTCGGGGAATGCACCATTCCCTGACTCCTACTGCTCACCTTTCTCCTGCGGTTGGCTGTCAGGGAAGACAAGCCCCTGAAAAGTACCGGAGTCAGTCACTCTCCTTCTTGAATGAGCCGCTCTGGTCTACGCGCCGGCTGCGCAAGCGCACACTGTTTATTTAATTCAGTGGCAGGTTGGATGTGTGCTTGCACAGCCGGCGTGTAGACCAGAGCGGCTCATTCAAGAAGGAGAGTGAGCGACTCCAGTACCTTTCAGGCGCTTGCTTTCCCTAACAGCCAGCCGCGGGAGAAAGGTGAGCAGTAGGAGTCGGGGAATGGTGCATTCTCCAACTCTGGGGAATGGGGCAGGTGGGGGGAGCCGCGTGGTGAAGGGCAAGCGGCAGCGGCTCTGTGGCAAGGCTGGCGTCAGGGAATGGTGCATTCCCCGACTCCTACTGCTCACCTTTCTCCCGGGGCTGGCTGTCAGGGAAGGCAAGCACCCGAAAGGTACCGGAGTCACTCACTCTCCTTCTTGAATGAGCTGCTGTGGTCCACACGCCGGCTGCGCAAGTGCACATCCAACCTGCCACTGAATTAAATAAACAGTGTGCGCTTGCGCAGCTGGCGCATGGACCAGAGCGGCTGCGCAAGAGGGAGAGTGAACGACTCCAGTACCTTTTGGGCGCTTGCCTTCCCTGACAGCCAGCTGTGGGAGAAAGGTGGGCAGTAGGAGTCGGGGAATGGGACGGGTGGGCGGAGCCGCAGGAGAAAGGTAAGGACATGCCAGCAGAATAGAAATTTTAAAAGTTTTCCTACTGGGTTCTGTGGGCGTAGCTTGGTGGGAGGGGGTCTTGTGACTGAGTTGGCGTGGCTGTGAGTGACTTAGAGTTGGCCATGCCCATTCAGTCACAGGACACCCCCCACCAAGCCACGCCCACAGAACCGGTAGGGAAAAATTTTAGATTTCACCCCTGCTTTCTTCCCATCAGTCTCCTTGCGAGCTACCCAGGATTTGCAGCTTCTTGCCAGGTTTTCCATTGATACTGCTTGTTAGAAACTGGCAGGAAGTAACTAGGACATCTTACTTAATAACCCATAATCCTTATTTAACGAAGGCAATGGAACTGCCAGGATTGCTGTCGCTAAGTGATGTGGTCACGTGATGTGCTTTACAAAAACATCACATAGCAATGGAAATTCCAGTCCCAGTTTGCCATTGTAACTTGAGGACTACCTGTATTGAGACTAGCTATAATAATAGAATGTTGCATTTCTTATTATGTTGTATTTCTTTCTGTTATTTATAGTTCTGTGAATTAAAGAGATGTCAGACTGAGCTGCTTATAAGTATTATGTGCCTGTATGGACTTAAAATATTTTTTATCCCTTGTCACCCTAGTAACAATTTTGCTTCAATATCTCTTTCAAATTGACTACATTTCATGGAAAACATTTGAAAGTAAGTTACATGAAAGAGTAGTGTTAGCATTTATACTGTGTCATAAGTCAATAAATCATAATTATGATTTTTTTTGAGCAAACAATACCATCCATGTTCACATAATACTGAACCCTAATATACTGAATTGTCAGTGTAAGGAAACAAATTTTAAAAATGATTAAAATAATCAAACTAATGTTCAGTTTAGTGGGTGGTAATTTGAGCCACAATGTCCCAACTCTAAAAGTGATAATAACAGAGAATTCATAGTATAGTACTACAATTTAATTAGCTATAAACCTTATGTTTTGACATCCATTAACTGGGCAAAACAGTATATCATAGGAGAACACCTTTTGAACCAAAGTGCCTCAAATGGGCTAATTTACAGAATGTGTCCAAAATCAGGGACTCATAACTCCCAAGGGAATGAAATTTGGGGAAATTATGATAGCTTTGTTGCTACTGGCTGCAGCTGCACTGCTGGGCTGCAGTTGCATGATCAACATTTTCAACACTTTGATAGTTTCCCAGTCAGTTCTCACTCAGTCCCCTATCCAGCAGTAGCAACTTATTTGCTTGGTGGGATGGGAAGGCTAAAAGGAGGAACAGTGAAACAGGAACGCATACACACCCTTCCCGGCTCATGCTGCCTAACCTGTCCCATTCTCCCAGCCCTTCCTTGATCTGCCTTCCTGCTTGCTTTCCCCAATTCTTGCAGCACCTCATATGCATGTCCACACAATCTCCCTGAGCAGCACTGCCCCACTATGCACTTCCTCTTACCCATGTGGTATCTCTAACACACAATTCTGCTCTAAGTCACATGCATGGTAATAGGTGCAAGTAGAGTATGTTTACTGCATCACTCTACCATTGTTGAACCAATATTCCCCAAAATCCACCAAATCACACTCTCCTCCCAAGCAGTTCAGCGATTAAGACCAAGCGTGCGCATACACACACACACACAAAGCTGAAGCAGTCAATTCTCAAACAAACACACCCCACAATGAAACTTCCCAAAGAAAATCAGTTCCAAATCCAAGTCCAGGTAGAGGAAAAGTCATCAAGACAAACCCAAGGATCACAACACTAAATCAGGATGCAGGGAGCATGGTGCCGAAGACGACATGCAGGAAAATGAACAGTTATTTTCACCAACCACGCCCTCCGACATGACTAAGTAATCCACAACCTGGTGTTTCTAATTAGGAGAGGCAAGGCTACTCCTTGTGAGTAGCCTCACTGATCTCCTCTGAGCTTCCCATCTCTCTGCTCTTTGCATCTGTGGATCAGGTGGGAGTGGCAGCTGTTCCTCATCAGAGGCAGCCTGTTTCTGATAGTCAGAGTTAACTTGCTGCAGCAGTGCCTCTCCTTCCTCTTCTTAAGTGGGCAGCTGACAATCCAGTTGATCGTGCCCCCCCCCCCCCCCCATGCCTGACGGACCTGGGATTGGGTCCTTTTCTACCACCAGGCTCTCTGGGCATTCCTGGGAACCCTGGGTCTCCATGTCTGATGGCCCTGATTCTGGTTCATCCTCCTCCTCCAAGTCAAAAAACAATGGGGCCATCACAATGTGAAATGTACCTTTCTTGACCTACATCTCTGACTTATTGTGCATCCCTGCACACCATTCCCAACCCATATTGCCCTCACCAACTGTTCTTGAATTTCACAGCACCTCTTTCCAAACCCATGCCACCCATGATTGGCTCATCTCTCACACAACCCTGAGATCTCCTTCTTGACCCATACCATCACCCCCTTATTACACCCCCAATGATTCACGGACTCTTCTTGACTTGTGTCATTGCACCATGTTCTACCCAATACACACAACTCCTCTCATGCACTATTTCCAACTTCTGCCACCAAACTGCATGCCCTTCCTGACCCATGTGGTATCTCTGGTGCACACCACTACTATCCTCAACCCATGTAGCACCTCTTGTGCATTTCCTGAACCCGTGCACATGAAGATGGGAAGGAGGTTGGAAAGTGCTCCCAGTGCTACTGCTTTTTTGCCTACCTGTGGTCATTCTGTTTCTGTTTAGGTAAGGAAGTATCTCTGAAATGATGTTCCAACAAGGCATGGATTGCCTAGTACAAATTAAATCCTAGGCAGCGTAGCAGGTGATAGCAGCTAAAAGCAACTGGTTGATCTCAACAGACGTTAAGCTTGAGTTGATCTAATTAATAGCTAGATTGCCTTCCAATCCAAACACAAATTATTTTTCTCTATTTTTCTCTTTTCCGTGCAAGCCTGTGCAAATGTAATAGATCTCATAAGCTTCTGTTGAGATGGTATTTTACCTAATGTAATATGCAATTTTACAACCTATAAAGTACTTCTGGCTGTTGCATGTAAATATATATTTACACTAAGGAAATAAGGTACCGTATTTTTCGGAGTATAAGACGCTCCAGACTATAAGACGCACCTACCTTTTTTGGTGAGGAAAACAAGAAAAAGAAATCTGCCTCTGCCTCCCAGCAATTTTGCCTCAAGTTGCAGCAAACAGCAAACAGTCTGCTTTACTTTCATTTTCAGCATAGCTTGATTAGCACAAGAAAAAAAAAATCTGCTCCCAGCAATTTACCTCCTTGCGGCAAGCAGCAGAGGCCTGCGCAGCAATAGGCAATGGCAATCCCTGCAGCCTGAAACAGCTGGGAGTTGGAAGGCGGATCCAAAGGGCAATCAACCTGTGCTAATTAGGATGTGCTGAAGCTGAAATGGGCTGTTTCTTCTTGCTGCTTGCTACAAGAAGGTAAATTTCTGGGAGGCAGAGGCCAAAGTATGTGGGCCAATGAGTGGGTGGGGCTATATTCAGTGTATAAGACGCACCCAAATTTTCACCCCCTTTAGGAGGGAAAAAGGTATATGAAATGGGCATCTATATAAACTGAACAAACAAAAATACTGTATGATGCCCTCGAATTTTTCCCCCACAAACCTTTCTCTCCCAAAATTTCCTCATATCATATATGAATTTATAAATATTTTTGTTTGCTTTCTCAACAATAATCTTTTGAACTGCATGTTCGTGAATTCAGATCCTACAATGGACAGTTACTGTGTTCATTCGAAATAATCCAGATTGGTTTTATATAGAGTCTAAATACAGCTAAGCGTTGTACTATAAATGTTCACACAATTGTTAAACATGCACATTTCCTTGGCCTGATCCCATAGAGTGAGATTCTGCCAACACAAATTTAGAAGGACTTTTGCAATCAAAATACTCATTGTTTCAGGATTTCACAATCTCTTTAGTGTTGAAAAGCTGTGATTTGTGGCCTTTTTTAAGACTGCTCTTGCTTTATATTCTTTATATCAACAAAAATTATCCCCAGGAGAGTTGGAACTGAATCTCTCATGTATCACAATAAATGTTCAACACAGTTGGTGAGGAGGTTATTTTTTTTAGTGAACTACTTGTTAACTACGATAATTTCATGGCACACTGCCCCAAAAGCAGATAGTTCTCTGCTAAACAATTACTTTTAGACAACAATATTGTACTGAATGCTTATTTAAACACACTGTCTAGCTATATTCCTTTTCTTGGAATTGAAGCTATGATTATTGGAAAAAAAATCCAAAAGTTTTTCTGTAGCATCATCAAACTGTATCTTTTAGAAACCCATGTTTAATGGGTAGAGAGGGGTTAGCACCATAAATTAGCCAAAGCAGAAGACACTGCTGCTTTGCAATTCAAGCTTTGATTTCCACTGTTTCCTCAGCATTGTATTTCGCATAATGAAGATAGCACAAAAGATCATCCCAAATCACAATACCTGTAATATCTATGAAATCCAGCCCACAATGTTTGATTTTTATAAAAACAGATGTAATTGTTTTCTTCAGAATCTTACTTTTTTCTTTTATGCCATTAGTTCCATTATAGTGTTGTGACACTTTTCAAATGATAAATGATCCAATTATTTTTAATAGCCAAATTACCATAGTACAAAACAGGACAAAAAGCACAATGGCCTAGAATATTTAACACTATATGTAATTTTCTCTAGAAACTGGTCTATATGTTATTTTGGGATTGAAAATTCATGAAGTTCTACTTACACCTCATCTATACTATTCTTTAGGAAAAGAAAACACTAGTAGCAAATCATAGATGAGTTTACAAGCAAAACATTAAGAGCACAGACTACTGCTTATTTAGGGGCAATTGAAATATATTATTTTAAAGAGATTCAGTGGAGATTCAGCATGTTTTATATGCAGATTTCAAGTTAGGTCACTTGTTCTTCAAATTAAAAAAATCAAGTTTCAGGTGACAGGAATGAATGTATACTTTTCATAAACTTGACACATTTAAAAATAAAGCAAGAAACAAACACACTTAGATAAGCAAGTTAGTCAACACTTGCTGGATAGACTCCTGTCCTGAATTACCCTGTTTCCCCCAAAATAAGACATCCCCTGATAATAAGCCCAATTGGGCTTTTGAGCGCATGGCAATAAGGCCAAGCGCTTATTTCAGGGTTCAAAAAAATATAAGATAGGGTCTTATTTTTGGGGAAACGCGGTAGTATAAAGTAAGCTATTAGGTTTTTTTATATAGTCTGCATAATTACAGATTGAGTCTTTTCCTCTAAGTTCATATTTAAGATGTGTGATATGAAAATTTAACACTGTCCTCCAAGCTGTTTGGGGCTGAAGAAGCAGCTTTTCATAAAACACACTCTAGGAGCAGTACCTACACAAGCAATATTCATATCAACAAAATAAGAATGTGTATGTATACCTTATATCAAAAAATAATTTATTATATGCACTTATCTCTTTCCTTTACTTTTTTTAATTTGGGGATAAATTGCATTAACACATTGTACAACTTCTCATGTAAGTACAGACTTTGGAATTTGCAGGTTGTTAGTACCTACTATTCAAAGATTTTAATTTTTAAAAATGTAAGTTTGTGGAGCACATTATTGTCATTACTGTATATCATTATTTTAAGTTTAAATATGAATTCAATCTGTTTAAATAATTTTAAGTCTAGGAGCATTCTTTGTTTAAGAATTCCAATATATACTGTAACTTATTTTCAAGCTTATTAGAATCTCATTTTAGAGCAACACTGCCTTATACTAATTAATATGGGAGCTCATCTATACTTTTTTTATTGTCCTAAGTAGTGTTTGGTGAAAAGGAATTTGTTACTCCTGATAGTTCAGGAACAACTCCTGACTAAATGTAACATGCCTCACAAAATATTGTCGAAGGATTCTGATTTACATACAATAGTGTCAAAGTGCTGCAGTTAACCTTCTGGATTTTCATTAAAAATTTCTTTTTTATATGTACATAATTTAGACACAAATTGCTTTAGTATTTTGGCTAACATCCCTGTTTTAGAAGGTTCTCAGTGTGAAACACTTACTGTATTTATTACAGTTTTAACATCAGATTGATTTAAATCAAGGCAATATGTAAATTTTAATTACTTCTTAAAAAGAATTACCAAGGACTCAACTGGAAAGAAACAAATCGTGCTTATGACAGCAATTGGGACCATAAAAATCTGACATCATGTAACTACACTGGTTAGCGATGCAATCCCTTTGTCTTAACCAAACCCCATCAGTCATTAGGCCAGGACCCAACCTGATCCAAGTCATTCCAGCTTGCTTCCTCCCAGCTCCAAACCTCGTTGGTAAGGTAAGGGACTGCTCCCGTTTCAGCTTCCCCCACCCTCTTATCTCCCCCATCTCCACCCTTTTGACTCCCTCGCACAATGGAATTCTTAGCGGCAGTGACACTTGAGCTAAAGTAGAGGCCTGATCCTTCAGCAGTCTCAGCCAATCACCCCGGTGCCTCTACTTCAACCCCAGCACTGCTGCAGACAAGCATTACTGTGCAGGGCAATTAAAAGACAAGAGATGGGGAAGATAGGTGGGCAATTTTAAGCATGGGTTACAATAGCCCAAATTTTGATCACATGACGGTGGGGTTGCTGCAAAAACTGTGTCAGCGTTCCAGAAAAAACCCCAATTCCAAGTAAAGACTCTGAAGCAAGCATTTTTTTAAAGTTCTATTTACTAGAATAGGTAAACTGGCACATCTGAAAAACCCGAATCTGAGAGGTCCGGGTTTTCCCTCAGTAAATCAAAACCCCCAAAACCATCCCCTCACTCCTCAATCGATCACATGCTCCAATCAACCACCATCCCATCTCAAGACATCACTCCAATCACTCCTTCCCCAGATGCAGGATTGCCCTGACCTTGACCGACTAGAAGAATGCTGTTATGTCTATAGACAACCCCTCTACTAAATCTCCCCTCCTACTTTCCCACACATAAGAAAGTGGCAGCATGGAAGCTTCCAGCCTAATGTGGCTTCCAAAACTGACAAACTGGACATAACCACCATTTATTGAACATCACCCTATTTTAAATGGTTGCTAAATGAATGGTCATTAAGCAAGGACGACCTGTATTTATACCGTTCTATTGCAAACCTCTATCTGAATACATTCCAGATAAGAGATAATTTTCGAATTATTAGATTTACCCTTCCCTTTTGAAATTCAGCAGGTCAGGTTTCTCTGCCCTCCTAGCCTCCCAAAGAGCACTGAAAAACTGGCTTTTCCCCCAAGCACAGGGATAGGGTGAGATGGATAAGAGATTTTATCAAGGATTGTATTGTTGGAAGCTTAACGTTGGCGCCATTTTTATGTTTATGGTTTTAAAATATTTATGTATTATGTTGTTTTATTATTATTGTTTTGATTATTGGGAAGCACCCAGATTTTTATATAAGACGGACGGCTATATGTTTTAAATTAATTAAGATCAATGCAGAAAGCAACCCTAAGATTGATGGAACATCGATCAGTGTATAGACCATTAGAAATTAAATGTGTTAATTATGCTGGTTGCATATATTTCAGTCAAAGCTTTGCCATTATAATTTTAAAAAATAGACTACCATCTAGTAAACAAAAACAGCTGTTTAAGCCACAAAGGCCAGCTAAAGAAGCACAGAAAATGTACACATGCACTACTGAGTCTTAGTTCAAAAAGACACAAGTGAGATTTTATCCAACTACAATACCTGAACAAATCATCATATTTGCCAAGTTTCGGTATAACTGGTACCAAAATTAAAAACCCTATCTTTTACCTTCACCAGCAATCAAAAATATTAATAGCAAGGCTGTTTTGGTTTGGAAAGAGGGTTTTAAAATGCACATCTTTTTTACAGGACTAAAAGAAGCAGGATTAAGTAAACAAAGAAGTAGACACTCTGACACTGACTATTAGTTTCACATAATTTATTTCTGAAGCTTAAACATCTACATGTATTTTTTTTCAGAAATAAGTTCCAGTGAACTCAAAAGCATAGCACTGGACTACAAGTGTACAAGACAGCACACAAATGCACCACCTGCTGGACTACAAGTTCCCTGTATAGTAACAGTACACATGCAAGTAGGTTGACTGTTTAAATGAGATACAATGCAAAGCCCTCTGGGTAAAGATTTTCTTTTCTGCCTACATTTTAATGTTTGCTCTGTGTTGAGATAGGAAGGCTCAGGTTCAAATCCATCTTTAATCATAAAAAATCAAGTGATGATTTGGGCTGTGAGTCACTAACTCACAGCCCAACCTAACTACATGATTTGGAAGGAGATAATAGGGGAAGAAATATTAAATTCATAACACCATACAGATGAAAAACAAACTGCTAAAGACAGAAGTATTCCATTGTATTTCTAGCACATTCCCACGGATCAAAAATAGTTTCCAAAGCATACTAATTATTAAACTGCATGTATCTTTCTATAGGAAGATATTCAGAAATATTAAAAAAGAGAAAATATTTTATGTATCTCTGTATGTCATTGTTTCAGATAGAAGCACCTGTCAGAAGATCCTGTGTTAAAGTATGCCGCTTATTTCCACAATCTGGTGTGAGTGGCATCTTACACCTGCCCTTCAAGCTACAATATTACTTACGCCTTTTCCACCGCCTTTCCACCTTCCGGACATACTAGTAGGTTGCTAGGGGCAAAGTCCCGCTTCATCTAACATCAGCAAAAGCATTTAAGCGGGCAACGTCCGGCTGCCTCAAGTAACGCCGCCCGCCCGCCGCCACTGCTGGGCGGCCACCTGCCCACCGCCTCCCCATGGCAAAGGGAGCCCCCAGCTCGTAGCAGAGCCCCTCCAAAGCCGCCACTGTCCTTTCCAGGCCTCGCCAACGCCACAGGCCGCAGCCTGGGCAACCGAACCAACACCAGCCACCGCCACCGCCCCCTCTCGGCCGGACCTAGATCGAAAGAGGGCTTCGGCCCGACACTCAGGCAGCCGCGGGAGAGGGCCGCCGACCGGTGCGCGGAGCCGCACTCCACCTTTGCCCGCGCAGGCACACACCCCTTCCCTTTCGCCGTAGCCACTTACCCGAATCCTCTCCCCCGGGCTGGGCTCTTCGGCCCGGGGGGAAAGCGAAGACCAGAGCAGCAGCAGCCCCAGAAAGGAACCGGCCAGGAGGACGGCGCGCAAGAGGAAGCCCAGCTTCAGCCGCATCTTTAGTGGCGGCGATACCGGCTCCCCCAGCCGCCGCCGCCACCGGGATCCCGCTGTCGCCCCCCTCCCGGCGACTGCTGCTCTTCACTTGCGCGTCGAGCTTTGCGTGTTTCCCCTTCCCTCCCACTTTTGCTGCTGCTGCCGCTGCCGCTGCCGCTGCTGCTGCTGCTGCTGCGGCCGCCTCTCTTTCCTCTCACAGGCAGGCGCCTGGCGCCGAGCCCCGCTTTGCTCTTGCTCGCCTCCCCTGCAGCTTCGCTTTTCCTTCTCCTTCTCCTCCTCCTTTCCTCCTTTCTCGGCCTTCCTCAATTTTCTCCAATTGTTACCGCCTCTCCTTCCCGGCCTCTTGCAGCGCACCCGCTCCCTCCCTGTAAAATCATAAACTTTTTTTTGTTTGTTTTTGCTCCTCTTTCCTAATACGCTGTGCTTGTTTTGTTTTTTCTTCCCCTGGTTCTCTTTGAATATTCTGTATCTCTCGTTCCTTCTGCTTTCCTTGCTAATCTTTCAGGCCAGCTTGTTGAAGCTAAGCAGGAAGTCACCTCCAGAGCAAAGACTCCACGTGGCTCATTTACAGCCGCGGGGTTGATTTGGATTGACAGTAGAGAACTCGAGGTTCCCTCCTGTCCCCCTTTTTCCTTTGACGCGTCGCCTTAAGGAGGTGGATTTGCAACTGTAAACCTGAAAAAAGTTAGGTAAATACCGGAGTCCTTCTCCCAGCTCCGGTGAGGTGGGAAGAAGGATTAGCTGCACGTTTGCCAATTCTTTCAGAGCTGGCCTTTGTCTTTCTTTGGACTTACACGAGAGAAAATTCGATCAAAAAAGAAACGGTGCACCCGAGAACTACATCATTCTTAATGTCCGTGGTTCTCAAGCATTACTACACAGGCTAAAAATAATATCCTAGGAGGTTATTTGGGTAAAGGATGAGGGGAGAAAAGTGAATGTTACGGAAAGAAAGGAGCAGCTAATCGGCTCGCCGTGGTTCTTAGCAGCTCAAGTACTGTCTGCCTCAGGAAACGAAATGCCAAGTGTGGAATTATTCAAATAAATAAGCCCCAAAGGATTACCTAGAAGAAATTGTACTCACTTCTGGACATGAGTGTCCTAGTTGTCCACTCCTGGTCAGATTATGCTCTGGTAACCTAGGATTCTAAGTAGTCTTTCAAGCCTGCAAAAGGGGGCAGGGGGCAACCTGGAGCTCTTTAGTGTCAAGTAAATAGTTGTATTGATGCTTCCTGGGGAGAAGGGAGGACTGCAGTTGAAAGTGATCTTCAGAATTTTAAATATCTCTTAGACTCACTGACCTTTTAGAATAAAAGTAAAATCTGGAGCTAAAAAGTACCAAGGAGAATTCTGGCAAATTAGTTTCCCCTCTTTGTTCCCCCATTTGTGGGGGCTTTGGGAGGGGACTTGGATATGTTTTTTGGGCAAGCTCTTAGAATAATTGTTAGCTGCTGCTGAAAATGCTTTTTCTGTCTTTTTGTTATATTATTGATTGACTTGCCTTTTAGAAATATCCTGTGGATGTTTCTGTAGTAATTATTTAATAGTTCATAAGTGTCAAGGGCATAGCCATCCCATACAGAAAAACAGAGAGCCTTGAATAACTACATTTGTTTTTGATCTTTTAAAAAATGAAAAAGCTGTTACGCTATAAAGCAAAGATGATCTACCAGATCCTCTTTAGTTACATATCCCAATTAAATATTAGAGAGCTTTCTAAGCAGCTAAAAAGGGTAAGAGGCAATCACCTAACGAGTTACTTTCAAGCAAATACTTATTTATTTATTCATTCAATTTACATTTATCCATTTCCAATACATGACTCTGGAGAGCCAGCAATGTTTACATATAAGATAACACAAATATATTCAACACAAATAATATATTCAACAACTGAGATAAAAACCAACAACAATTAACACAATCATGATAAGGGTTGAATCATATACCTTGGTCCCAGGCTTAGTAACAAGACCATGTCTTCAAGACCTTATGACATGCCTCAGAATTGCAGCAAATTTAATCTCCTGGGGGATAATATTCCAGATGATGGGTTTACAATAGAAAAGAGTCTCTTCCTGGGTCCCACCAAATAACACACTGCAATGCACAAGATCTAGAGCATGCCTTTTCTGCAAGATATAATGGACTAGCTGTAAAAATTTATTGTACTTGATAATAAAAATTTCATTGACACAATGTTTATTCTACCTCTAAAATAAGTTATAAAGAACAATATGTATCATAAGTTAAAATTTCTTGGATATTGTCAACAGGTTCAATGTAACATATCCACAGAGCAAAATATTAATTTGCTTCTACGGGTAGTCTTTGAGTTATAACCATTCTTTTAGTGACCATTTAAAGTTACAACAGCAGTAAAAAAGTGTCTCATCATTTTTCACACAACCATTGCAGCTTCCCCGCAGCCACATGATCAAAATTTAGACGCTTGGCATCTGGCATATATTTGATTGCAGTGTCCCACGGTCATGAGATCAACTTTTGCAACTTTCTGACAGCAAAGGCAGTGGGGAAGGGAGAAACTTTTAACAATCATGTTACTAACTTAAGAATTGCAGTTATTCACTTAACAATTATGGCAAGAAAGGTCATAAAATCGACAAACACACTTAAAAATTGTCTTGTTTAGCAACAAATTTCGGCTCAGTTGTGGTCATAAGTCAAGGACTAACTGTATATCTTGTTGAGTTTTGCCAGCAAAATGGGCAGTTTCTTCTGTGTACAAAAATGTTATGTAGAATAATTTTCATAAATGGTTCAAGGTGATTGTAAAGTTCTCCATTAAAAAAATAATTCTTGTTTGTTTGCTTTGTTGTTAACTACCTGACTTGCAATGTTCAAATTGGGTAGTCATATTAAGCCAATAAATGAATGAATGAATAAATAAAGTAAAAGGATACTACAGATTTTTCAAGAGCTAAGTTTAATGGCAACTCACCATACAAAGAGTACAAAGAATTACTAGGCATGTAATAAAATTATATATCTATTATAACCTAATTCATAGATAATGCTTGCTGGTGCCGACAATCTTAAGCACCATTCCATCATAAGCACCATATGACTTGTTTAAATTTAGATGTGTGTTAATGGAGAACTATATATAAAATTATTTTAATGCTGTTTTTCACACTATAATTGTGATTGTAAACCATAGCTGTTGAATATGCATATAATTATGGTCTAATATCTTGAAATACTATGTGCAGAAGCACACAAAACAACTTTCGAGGTTAGCTACAATATTATATCAAAATTAATTTTGCTATTTATGTGTTTTTAATTAAAAGTTAAATAAAATTTAAAGTTGCATTACAAATTAATGGATTGATGAATTCATATATCTTATTGGTAGTTTTGTGCTGTTACTAATTCAGGTTTGTAATATAGATTCTGCTGTGAAGGTAGAAAATATGCAGCAGATTAATTTATTGAAGTCGTTTTGGATACTTTAGTTTCTGTAAATGCTTTTGCTTTGGAAATACACAGTTTCACAGCAGCAAAACCTATATAAAATGCATTGCTTCCACAATGATTACATTGTGTTAGAGAGATACTAACCTAAAAATCGTACTTCTCTCTACCTGTTTGAAGGAGCAACTGCAGTATTATCATTTCTGAATATTTAAAACTTTGAACTGGTCTTTTCTCCTTGTCTCCCAAGTACATTCCCCATACTTTTACAGGTATACAGGTATGGATATAAGAATTGTGTAATTAGAACAAAATAGGGAAACTTGAATGAAAGCCGTTAGCCCAATTCAAACAATGAATCAGCAAGGCTTAAGCATACCATTTTAAAACACATTGCATGAAGAAGTCTTGTTAACTGAGGTCACATCAGATTTTCATCATGTGTATCCTACATTTACTCATGTCACTTTAATGTTTGCTATAGTTGTTTATCTTTTAACAGAAAATTGAGACACAAGCATCATACAAACCATGAGACAGAAATTCGATGATAGACAAGATTGGTAGAAAGACTGGTTGTCTATCAAGTTGGACTGGTTTATGTAGACTTAAAGAAGATTTAATGCAGGAAAAAATAGGTCTTAGGTTTCTTTGTCCCTGCTATTATAAAAACAGTTGCTTAAATCATAAATTCTATACTAACATGCTTTGAGTTTTTGTTTGCCTAGCTGAGTTGTCCTTTCCAGTTGGTATTAAAATTGATAGCCACAGAAGATCTAGTGATCCATTGTGAATCAACAGTTATGGTGAACATGAGTCTTACTCAAAACATGTTATGAAAAGGAAATTCAAATATTGAAATTGTAATAGTGCGTGTCTGTTATGTTTAAATAATTTGAAATATGGGCCATGACTATTTGGCATTGCTGGAAGTTATGGTTCAGCAATAGTTAAAGAATCACAAACTGAGCACCTATGCATGGCTTATTTACATCTATGCATTTGCTACAAGTAATATTTGAATTTGGAAACTAAACAATAGAGCAAATCTATCCTTTTCTATCTTAAGATAACTGCTTCAGGGGAATGCTTCACTAATTTAATACATGTAGGTTAGGTTTAGAACACAGTCATTCTTCTTACCCTAAGTTATCATTTTCCTCCAGATAGGAAGTATGTTTCCAATTCATGTTTTCATTCAAGTTAATCATTTTCTGCAGTAAATTAATTCATTCTTTAGAATTAAGTTTACTTAAGTCACTTGTTCTGTGTATTTTTTATTTTAAATGTATTTATTTCACATAAAATCATATATAATAATATTTGTGAAATTACAAGTCATAGCACTGTTTGATAATATTATGAGAATACAATTGTCATCAATATAACAAGTGCCAAGATAAGAACACATGTATTGCATGCAGAATTCTGGCATTATAGAGAACTGCTGCCACTGTTAACAATACTGGGTTAGATCAGATATCCAAAAACTACTCCATACATCTGTTTTTGAAAATCTCTTAGATCCTTACCATCACCTTAATTTTATATATTGGGGCAAATCTTTGTGAGGCTTTAAGAATAAAATAAAGTTTTGCAGAAATGTAAGATGCCCATTTCATCCTTTAACTCCCCTACTCTTCCCTGAATCCTGTGTGGAAGAGGTATGTTCCTGGGAAGGATGATTGAAGAACATCAGAAGTATGCCAAGAATATGTATTCACAGCAGGGTTACCTAAAAGGACAACCAAGAATTATAGAATAAATCAACCCAGAGTTCTCACTGAAGACACAAATGATCAGGTTCAAATTAACCTACTTTGGACATACTATGCAAAGACCTTGCTCTCAAGAAGACTTTAATGCTGAGAAAAATGGAAAGAAAAAAAGTGGATGACTAACAGCAAGATTGATAGACTTACTTACAGCAACAATGAGTCTACTATTGGAAGACCTTTAAGACAGTTAGTGGCAGATCACCATGAGAAAATCTGTTTGTGTGGTTACTAAAGTTGATAACAACTTGATGGCATTTAATCAATAAATCAATCCATCCCTTAAAATCCATAAGGTCTCCATCATTCTCCATATCGTGCTCCCATCTACTTTTGGAGTATGTCCTTTTACATCCTGTGCAAAGCCTGCTGCATCCTCAAACCATCAGAAATTGGACTAGGTGGGCAATAGTTTGATTCTGTAAAACAAAACCTCTATATTCCCAGAACATTGCTTGTTGATATAAATAACATTATCTGGCTCAGAATGAAGCATCTTATACTAATGATGTAAATAGCAAAAACGTTCAGAGCAGAATAGAAACATTCTGAAACCAATATTTCTTTTCTATTGATTTTTTGCCCAAAATTATTTAGCAAATAGCATATTTCAGTGGTAACTCTGAATTTAATTTGTTTTAACATAACACAAGTGACAAATTGCCAACTGTTAAATCTGTTTTTCTGTGCTGCTGATTTTGCTATTCCTTCTCTCTAACAATTAGCATTACCCACCTTTCATTATTTATTATTATTTCTCTTGCTTTGACATAGGCATTAGATTAATTTCAACATGCTGAGGAATGAAAAAATATTTGGTTTTCATTTTAGCTTCTATTATTCTAATGATGGCATCTTTTGTTAAGATAATATAATTTGCACTTCAATGCTGCCTTCCATTTAGAGAGCTGAAATAAGTTCTGTAAGTCTTAATGAATTCAATCTCAAAAGTGGAGAATAAAATGCTATTATCTTCATTTTACATAGAAGAAAAAAACTGACACACAATGAGTTCTCCTAGTAGAGCACATGTATGATTGTCATAACGTAAGAATAATAAATTACATGATACAGTCATTTTCTGCATTTAGCTCTACAGCAGCTCTAGCAATTTATTATTAAGACTTTTGGGGGGATTCTGTCGTTCACCAGCTTCCATAGCAAGAAGTGCTATTTCATACACACACATACTATGTTTATGCTATATAAATGCCAGTTTCTTATTTTTCATTGGTTTTGTCATTTATCTTGGGCCAAATCTTTTCCTCTGTTTCCTCTTGCAAATCACAATTTTACTGAGCAAAAGGGTATGTATTTGCTCAGATAGATACTCTTCAAGGGAACACCTGTTTTTTCCCTAAAAGCTATGCAACATACTTGGTAAAGGAAATAGATTAGGGGTGTCAAACTTGCAGCGTCGCGGCGGGATCACATGAAGTATCAGGACTTTTTCCCCCTTTGCTAAACTGGGTGTGGCCAGCACATGACGCATCCGGCCCACAGGCCGCGAGTTTGATAGCCTTCAAATAGATAGTCACATTGATGACAAAATATACCAGGGGCATCATGACAGAAACTCCACCCTTTTATACTTGAATTGCAACAGGGTACATAAGTATGTTAGAGTAGAGTTTGCATTGTGAAATTGTGATGCATGTTTGCCACTTGTCGTCCCTTGTTTTTCTTATGTTTATCTGGAACCAAGAATGCCATAGAATCGGTCGTCTTTATGATGGAAAGGTAGCTATAAGAGCATTTGTCCTTCCTTTAAAGTCACCTCTTCGCTTTATTGTTAGCATTGCTGCTAAAGGATAATCTGCTATCAACGAGATTTGCCATTGGCAGCTTTAATTTAGTGGTACCACTAATTTTAGTTACTGGTATGACTGAACCATGGAACATGCTTATTCAGGTTTTGAATTTTTCAAATGACACACCTCTCTGATTTGCTCTAAGAACATTAATTTGTATTCTATTAAAATGTCATATTTTGGAATGAGTCAGTAACACACACACCCTGATTTCCTGTCATCCAAGTAATTTTTCATTAAGCTTGCACTTAGACAGAACATTCAATTTAGGAGTTGCCATTAAACATACAATACATTATATTGTGGTCCTATGTAGTAAAATGTACCAGCATAATCTTATTCTGACAATGTTTTATACTAGCATTTGTATCCTAAATAACCTTGAAAAGGGTTTTATTAATTTTTATAGGGTGTAAATATGTCTTGTGCTACAGCTGCAGGGTAATTTTTGCTTTTTCTAAGGAACTGACTGATCAGTCAATGGCATTTCTTCCAACTAAAGTTCTTCGTGCTTAAATTTCTGGTACTGACTGGCACTTGTTCATAAATCCCATTTACGTGGAAATGAAGAACGTAGCTATGCTTGTAGGCAGACATTTTTAGCATTAGAATCACATTCATTTTCAAAATACATTTATTTGTTCTTTTATTTAGTACATCTTTGTACTGTGACTTTCATATTTATTGTGAAGAGATAGTGTGAGCTGTTATTAAGAGGAACATATAATATACTGTGTTTATGTCATGTAGAATGTATAGTTGTCTTTATTACATCATGAACTGATAACCTAGGCCCGTGATGGCGAACCTATGGCACGGGTGCAACAGGTGGCACATGGAGCCATATCTGTGGGCACGTGAGCGTTGCCCTACCTCAGTCCAGCATGCATGTGCGCGCTGGCCAACTGATTTTCGGGCCTTCCTGGGCCACCAGAAGTCGGGAAACGGGCTGTTTCTGGGCTTCCAGAGGGCCTCTGGGGGAGTGGGGAAGGCTGTTTTCGCCCTCCCCAGGCTCCTAGAAAGGCTCTGGACCCTGGGGAGGGCAAAAAAATGGGCTTACCGTACCCACTGTGCCATCACGTGCCAAAAGCAGGGGAGGGTGTGTGGGGGGTCACACACTCATGCATGGGGGGATGGGGCACATTGAATTATGGGTGTGGGCACACGAGCACACAATCCCCCACCACCACCCTCACTTTTGGCACACGATGGCAAAAAGGTTAGCCATCCCTGACCTAGGCTGCCTGGGGAATTCTGGGAGTTGAACTCCAATGTCTTAAAGTTGCCAAGATTGAGAAACTCTGTTCTAAATATTAGGTCAGAAAAAAAAATAAAGTCAATTTTTCTTTTAAAACTGGTAATATGAAGCTAATTACAAAGTCGATAGTTTCTTTTCTCTCTGTATTTCTTTCTGACAGAGTGCTATAAAACAGAGAGCTGAGTCCAATGAATGCGTACATATGTTTCTCTAATCTGTTTGGCAACATTTGGTAATTGTTTTGCTGAATTGTTGTAGCAGCTATTCCATCAGTTTACCTGATCGTCATCTGCTTTTACTCTTTTAGTTCAGTAGTTCAAGAAGCATGTTGCTTTAATTCACCTACATGGTAAAGACTGATATGCTAATCAGTTGAACTGCAACATGGCTGTGAAATACTGAGTGCTGAATAGCTTTGCTATGTGTGGTTTGCAAATTAAAAGAAAGTGGAATTATAGGATGTAGCCTTTCACAGAAGCATTTCAGCGGCATGGAGGTAATATCCTCAAATAAGGCTTATATTTGTGATTGGGAAGACAACAGGCAAACCAGGGGTGAAATAGAAAAAAACAGCTTCAAATTAAGCATGGTTTTACCATACAGTTACTTTTTAAGTTTAGTGATGCCTCATAGATTACACCCCATTCAGTTGAAAGTATACAAGGAATTGAAATTTTTGATGACCTATTATGTTTGAACTTAAGTATAATAGCTTTTCCCATTTCAATTTATCACAAGACCCAGGTACTGGATTCTGTTTCTTTTTATCATTTATATATTTTGAGTTGAAGCTAGACCTGAATCTGAAACCTTCCTCTTGTCAGGGATAAAATAAGTATTATGTTTTTAAAATAAGCAAGCCTTCCTTGTCCATATGCAGTATGAAGATTAACAGGCAGATTCTTCTAGCTGCCAAGGAAGCAAACACAAGAAAGTATTCTGCTTTCAGTGCTACATCAGTTGCAGATATCAAGCTTTTTGTTCATCACTATGAAAAGGACAGTTTTCACCAATGTATCTTGATTATATAACCTGACTGACTACTTAAACCAAATTCAGTGACTGCTCAGAAATGATGATGCTAGCAGTTGAGGCGTTTCTTCCACATTATAATTCCAGAAGAAATAGGACTGAATAGTTGTATGGATGGTGACTGAAATTGCTATTAGATTTAAGTTTGCAAGCATATACATATTTATCAAAATGAAAGTCTCAGGCAGCATTTATTTATTTATTTATTTATTTTCCCCTTATGAAACATAAGATGATTTTCTTCTGAGTAAGTATGTATAAGATTGTAATATCAGGCCCCATTCTTATGCATAATGCATATTTCCCTACAAATAATTAGACAAACAGTAACTTTTACTTTTCTGAATAAAAAGTTAGAAGGAAATCAGTTGTCTGTTGACTCCAAAAATGTCAACAGTCTGTTGACTGCAAAAATCAGCAAAGCTAGTTCTGTTAAGTCCTGGAAATCTGCAGATGTAGGCAGTTTCTTTTTGACAGCATGATTACTTTCAGTTGATCCAACATATCTATAGCAGTCATTGGAAACAAGTTAGGCTGAAGGGCTGTTGGGTGTGGGCCTTGACAATTTTTAAATGGGAAGGAATTAGAAGTCAGCATCATGAATGGGTCGTTTGGTGCCTGTAGTTCTTTATTAGCACCTTGGCTGATATCCAGATGGGATACTTGAGAGCAGATTCTGTTTTGAATATATTTCAAAGCACAGATTAACAATTTGTGACAGCTATTGATTTGCCTTCACTATCAATTATGCACAGCAAGCTATTTTTATATTGCCTCTCAATGAGCAGTGACTTTCCCCTATATAGCATCTAAACATTTAAAATAGTTTATTTCTTTAACAAAGACAAATGAAGATTAGTCCAAAGACTGTTAAATGACAAATACACTGTATTGAAATAAAATTTATCAGATGGTAAGCCTAATTATTATATGTGCAGTTCTTAGGTTGCTGTTTATTGGTATATTTTATTTTCAAATGTGCCATCTTTTCCCATAAGAGGAAAAACCTTCATATTTTATAGTTATTAATACACATCAAAATAACAATTCAAACATTTTTGTAGCATGTCATTTTTAGACTTCCACAGTACCTCCTTTTAGAAATCAATGAGGGAAACTTCAGATATTATTTTTAAAGTTTTCTGTTGAGATTTAAGCAACCCAGTTATTAGAAAAGTTATTTAAATAGCTTTAGTCATTGTATATTTTTTACTGTCACATATTACGCATGTAAATTGGATGCAATGCTTTTTATAGATTACTCCCATCATCATCACATGGTGAGGATGTCTTTCTTGAATTTTCAAATGTTGGTGAAAACACAACTCCTTTATGAAAGATTTGTAATGACAAAATACTTTGGTTAAGATCTACTTTTTAAAAAATGCAACAGAAAGTTATATCCACTTTTTAAAAAAATACGAAGCCTGTGGTTTTTCCAAGTGCTATTGAAAGGAAAGAATAGGAGAAAGAGGCAAATTTCACTGGTTCTTATGTGACAACAGCTGCTTTTTGCCCTCAGAATTTTAAAAAAATTATTTAAAACAAATGTCTGACCTATTTTTTCCTCTTCCTATTCAATCTCTTCTTCCTACTGGTAATAAATCATGAATTTTAAGAAATAATTTTCTAAATATATTTGCTGCAAAAGAAATCAGAAACTTTCCTTCCTTCCTTCCTTCCTTCCTTCCTTCCTTCCTTCCTTCTTTCGTTTGTGTTAGTTTTTCTGTCTTTTGTAAAAACATTTTAAAAGTTCATGTATTTTAGTTTGAAGATAGGTACTGATATTGTTTGATTAACTGGCTTCTCATTGAAGTCTTTATGTGATTTTGGAATACTTTTTATTGATAAACATAGAACAAGAAATAGTTCTGCTCTATTCTGGATTATTCAGGGCATATCATAATAAAGATGTGCTACAAAAATGTCTTCACAATATTTCCTCTGAATAATAATTTAATTGATGAGTTCAGCTTGTCAACTGATCCACTATATAATTCCCATAATATCATAGAAGCACAGGTTGGCAAAACTGTGACATGCAGCTACTATTACAAAATGTATTACAAAGAACAGTTGAAGACCCCTTTAGCGTAAAGAAAAAAATTAAATAGAAGTATGATTGTAATCTTCAAATATTGCAAGGACAGGCATATAGAAGGTGCACCAGATTAACTGATTATATATAGCATTATATTATAAAATTAGAACATTAGAACATTAATTGAATATTTAAGGAAAGAATCACTAGAAGAAATTTCCTAAAGACATTTTGGACTAAACTAACTTAATCAAGAGGTGGTAGGTTTTTAAATAAAAGTTAGTTTTAAATAAAATCTATTTTAAATAACCAAAATATCAAAAATAAAAGTAAAATAAAATAAACTTGACAGCCATTTAGAAAGAATCCTTTAGCTACATTAAGAAGGGGAATAGAAAGGTCCATGATTCAATTATAAATTACCCACAAAGGACATTTTCACATTATCCAAATGAAACTATTAAATCACTGAGTTTCCCTGTTATTAAATTAGAACAGTAGATCTTTATGGTGAAAGATTTAGCAAACAAGATATTCAGCAGTCCTCTCCAACAATTCTTTGCTGCATAATAGTACTGTTTTTACAAGCATTAAAGCAGTATTCTCCTCCCAGATAAGCATAAACTCACCTCCAATTTATAAATACATAGGTAGCATATTAATGGCCACAACACTTTTTTCCAATAAATGAACTCTGAAAACTAGCAGAAGCTTGATTATTATAACATAATGTGCATTGAGCTATCTGGAAAGTGTGCAATGTGGAGATCACATGACTGTATCAAACAATTTATATCTAATTGTTCACCTGGCTCAACTTTCAGGGTTTGTATTGATTGAAGTTTTAGGATCTGATTATCTGAGGCACCATCTGTGTTATGGTTAATTTGTTTGATTATTAAGATCAAAACACCATTAAAGGCCAAAGACTCTTTACTGAAGTTGACCCTACTATCAGAAGCCTATTTATAGAACATATAGATATAATCCTTTAGAACTGCATCTGGCTTTGGCTGGCATTTATTTGTAAAGAAGGAGGTCTATAACAACTTAACACCACTAGCTCAGGGTGGCCAGCAGTGTGTGGCCTTCTCACCACTGCCAACTTTCCTGTGCCAACTCAGTGCCACCATTTCTTCGCAGGACATCTCAACACTGGAAAATCATTGTGAGGATAATTCAGTAAGTTGGCTCCACCCTGAACTGGCAGTTTGGCTGCAGCAAGGGATGGGGCAGAAGCAGAGAGGCAGCAGCAAGTGGGGGCTTCCTATTTTGACACCCCTCACCATTGCCCCTGAGCTTTGGGATGTGCCACTCTACAAGTTTTTTTTAAAGCACTTCCGGCAGGATCCTCACCTTTGACAGCAGGGGAACTTTTAGCTCCCCTACAGACTCTCCACAGTTCAGGGCTTAGAGTTTCTAAGGCAGAAGAAACCGCTCCCCATGGGATAGGGGGAGGCTTAGGAAATCAACCAGTGGTGGATTGCCCCCGGTTTGGACCGGTTGTATAGAACCGGTAGTAAAACCAGTGGGAGGCTCCGCCCACTGACCCTGACATCATCAGAATGCTTCTGGGCGGCCCCATTGGGAACTGTTAGTAAAGGTAGGTAGAACCCACCCCTGAAATCGACCCTTTTGCTCCCCTGGGAAGCTGGGTTCTCTTAGACTGCTTCTTGAAGAAAAAAAAGGAGCAATCCCTGGCTGGGGCGAGGCAACCAAGCAAGTTCACTGTGGAAGAATCAGCTGTTCTAACAGACAATAAAAGGTGCCACACTTCTTAGGCACTAGATTTCTCCCCCCCCCATTTACCTTTCATGCTGAAAGAGGCTTTCTCTAGTTGCAGCCTGCTCTTTCCTTTTTTGTGGAATTTCCATCATTTTTGAGGCTTTGTGATTCAAGATGGCGAGAGGGTGGAGCTGAGATAGCAGAGCCAGAGTAAGAAGCCTAATACAATCTAAAACTAAAGCATGTGGAAACTACTGAAACTATTTTTGTAATTTTTGGCTTAAACTTTTAGGTGAATTTGATATTATTAGGTGACTCAACAGATTTGGCTTTCGGAGTTTAAACAAGAACTTTTTGTATGAAGTGTGGTGACTGCTGTGAGGGGGGGTGGGTGAACAGTTTCATTTTAAACAACTTTTTGTTTAAAATGGTCATTTGGGATCATATGCTGTAAAGCTCTGCTCCTCCCCTTCAGAAGCCCTTTCAGATAATAGTGTTGATTCACCACAAGGGGGACTCTTCTTAAGAATACTTAAGAATTCCAGTGAAATACAGGTTTCAAGTCTATAAATCTGTAATTTATAATTATAAAATTTTAATTTTTGTAATTATAAGTTACAGATTTATGTAGTTTGTAGTTTTAAACCCAAATGGCCACAAAGAAGAAGACAAAGAAATTAGAATGTTTATAAGGAAATATAGAATTTAAAAAGCCATTTATGGATGAGTACATGCTAAAAATGCAAGAGCACATTCAAAATGTTGGATTAAAGCTGGAAGCCAAGATTGAGTCACTTGCAAGGAAACTCCAGGAAGAAATTAAAAGTCTGAAAAGAGACATGAAACAGGTGAAAGCTAGAATAGATTGTATGTAGCATGGATTGAAAAAGACAAATACTTTATGTAAAGCTAAGATGGAAGAGATAACAATTCTGGAAACTCGGATTAAAGAATTTCAATTAAGACTCTGTGGAATATCTGAACAACCAGGTGAAGATATCATATTAAAAATGGTAAAGACCTTGGCCCAATTAACTAATAAAGTGGAAAGGGAAATAGAATTTGATCTTTATTTGTATCAAATAAACTCCAGATTTATATAATCCTGAAGTATAACTTTAGAAAAGCCAATTATGATCTCATAATTGATGACCTGTCATCTCTTGATTGGCAAACTGTTCACTGGCTGCATCACTGCTGATGACCATTATAACATCTTTTTACATGAAGTCAAAAGAATCATCAAACTACACGTACCACTAATAACCCCCAAAACCAGGAAAAACAAATTACCCATAACAATAAGAAAGCTTCAGTTCAAAAAAAAAAAATTATTTGGCGCAATAACAAAACTGGCGACGTAGCTAACTTCAAAAGTTGCTACAAATCTTTATGCTGATAGATAAAGGCAGAATACATCAATTATCATAGCAAACAAGAGGAAAACCTACCATGCACAAAGTTCACCCAGGCCTTCTATAATTTTGTAAACAACAAACTTAAAGACTCAAGATCCATCCCACTACTAAAAGGGTCAAACGGGAAAGACTGTAATGATGAAAACATTAAGGCCAACCTCTTCAACACATTCTTCAGTTTAGTCTTTGTAAACAGCAACAGATCATGCCCCACATTTCTCATCTACTTCTCATCTCAATCTACTACATGTCGATTTCACAGAAGATGCTATTGAAAAGGCATTATGCAACTTAAAACCATCTCTATCTATTGGCCCTGATGGATTATGTGCCTACTTCTTAAAAAAGCTCTCAACCACCATAGCAGAATTCTCCGATTCCTACTGTGGATGAATGGTTGCAGAAGTTGATGGAGTTGGCTGAAATGGCAAAATTGACTACTTTGATTAAAGAAAAGAAGTACTTTTGTTTCCACGTGGAGACCGCTTCTGAACTTCATGCTTGATGTGGAAAAGAATGAAAATCTGACTCTGGGTTTTACTGATTAGACTGATGGATCTTTATAGAAATGACTTGTTCATATTATTATGAAAAAGCAAAAAGTTGTGATTTGATGTTAATGCCTTATTTTACTGTAACAGAGAGAATCGGAAGTCAATGTTTCTTTTTCTTTCTTTTTTTCCTTACCTTTACCGAAAAAAGATTTTTTTAAAGCATCATGGCTCTGCCAGCTTTTTTTTTTCTGAAGTGCTGCAATTTTTTTTTCTAAAGTGCCCAGGCTCTGCAAGGTTTCTTTAAAGCCACTTTTTAAAAACCTAGTGGCATTGAGTCCTCCCATTCCCAGTCAGCTTTCCACATTTTCTGTCAAGATCCTCTGCATTTTTATGTATGGATAACATCTGGACTGATCATAAGGGCTACTACCTGCTAAGTGTGCATAACACTGCAGCCTTATGGTTATTTAGATCAGAATCCTTTCAATCACTTCCAATTACCTTCTTCTCAACATATAAATCTATAATCTTTCTACCCAAATCCTCCCTTACTTTTTTAAAAATAAACCCTAATAGTTAGAATGCCCTGTAGCTCTTTGAATCGTGTTTTTGGCTGTTCTTTGGTACATTGACTTGAAGGGCTTAGCAGTTTTCAAGTAATATGAATTGCATGCAAGATTCCTATCCGTTGCTTTGAAGATTTGTTCCATTTTATTTATTTATTTATTTATTTATTTATTTATTTATTTATTTATTTAGATTTATATGCCGCCCTTCTCCGGAGACTCAGGGCGGCTTACAATGCGCTAAGCAATAGCCTTCATACTTTTGTATATTTATACAAAGTCAGCTTATTGCCCCCACAAACCGGGTCCTCAATTTACCTACCTTAGAAAGGATAGAAGGCTGAGTCAACCTTGAACCTTGGTGAGATTCGAACCTGCAATAATTGCAGGCAGCTGATGTTAATAACAGGGCTTTAGACCACTGTACTATCCAAGGCTCTTATTTTTATTTGCCTCAATCCAGGTTCTGTGTAATGATCTCTCAGCTGAAAAAATCCACAATGTGGAAGATGTATGATAAAAAGAACTTAATAAAATACGATGGGTAAAGTTGGTAGTGTATGGGAATATTTTGTCTTGCTGTAACTAAATTTAGGGTTATCCTTCTGCTTAGAACAAAATGGAAAATGATTTGGATTGCTTAACTTGACTAGCGTTTGCTACAATGGATCTTGTAGCATCATACATCTGTACATTAAGGATGAGTAAATGAAATCAATAAAATATGAATAAAAAATTGAAGTTAGAAATTATTATGGTATTAGAGCATCAGATGAAATACAAGAATTATTTTTTCTGACCTAGTGAAATGTTGGGGATAAATATACAAAAGGAGTTTGGAATTCTGTTGGTTTATCTATCTATTAAAGGAAGGCAAATTGAAAACAGAACTACCTTTGGTGTGGTAGAACCCAACAAATAAAAGATTATAGATGAAAATGAACCATATATGGCTGGAAATTGCAAGCAAATTTTTTTAGAAAGCATTCTCCAGTATAATCCAAATAGAGAAAGCAGCTGAGTAGTGGCTCAGAAAGTTGTTACTTGCTCCAGTCTAAATAGATCTAAACTCCTACTTCCTAATCATGTGTTCCAAAGAAGGCCCAGATATAACTTTTTCTACATCTGTAATAGTCATTTGGTTTCTTTCAATTAGGTTCTGGAACTCTTAGTCAGTGAGTCATGACCAGAGTTTATAACTCGTGGATGGAAAAAGAGAAAATGAGACACCTACTAGATAAATAGTGAAAAGACTAACTGTGAGAAAGAATCATGCTCCTTAAAATCTGATTTTTTTGGTGGGGAGATTCAGTGGCTTCTATGGAAAGGAAGAAGGTAGCAAACCAGAGGAATACTTGATTCTGGAAGGCCTTTTGGCCAGATGTTGGCCAGATGTTTGAGATGAGATGTTGTCTTCAAGTAGCCTGAATCTTGCAATTCAAACTGAATAATACAGCCCTACTATAGACTGTCCTATGTTGATGAAAAAAGTTCAGAGATAGCGTAACCTTATGGGTTGTCTTATTGCAAATGTATTCTGACTTATCTTCTGAATCCCAACTGGCCTAAAGATATGTACGCTAGGACTCAACTCATCTATATTCCTTACCTTTCTATTTTAATTATCATTCTAATGATAATTTGCACTGGTGCAATAGGACTGGGTGTTTTGTTAATATGATTTATTGGCTTAGGGATTTTCTGTCACTGCGTTATGTGTTTGCCAGCTGAGCATCCATTCAGAGAATTACGGTAGCCTGCCAGAGAACTTTATCACGTCTCTGTAGCAACAGAGATAAGACTGTCTTGTGATTTCTGAGCTACTGCGCATGTCTACATTCTTTTCTTTTCTAATTTCTTGATTTATACTTCCTTTGTTCGCCTGTGTGATACAACTGCCGGTAATGATGTAGTTAGCTAGTTTTTTTTTTTAATAATAAAAATGTTTCTTAGAGTATATTCAGGTTTTCTTTCTTTAAAGTATACAGCATGGAAAAACAAGATCCATCCATCTCTAATCAAGTGCAATTAACCCAAGGAAGGAACAGGGCTGATTTACGCTCCGACATATGATAGCATGGGATGGTTTGATTTACGATGTTTTTCTTTGCTGTTGCTCTGCTGATAAGTGAATAGGCTATTAGACAGTTAGTTAGTCCAGCGACCGAAGAACACTGATTAATTACTGCAAATATGCCAAGAAAGAAGAAAGCCAAACAAAGAGCACAGTCTGCTGAAGACATAAATCTCTCTGATGAAGCAATGGAAAGAATTTTACAGAGATTTTCAACTTTCCAAACTCCACTTGCTTCAGCAACCAGGATTGATGAAGGTGCCGTTGGGGGAGCTGTTCTTGAAGACGACATACTACTGAGGTCAGTGATGCCCTCTTCTGATTTTACATGCTTTCAATCAATTTCTAAAGAAGCCCAGGAATTTGAAAGGCTTGGTGCCAAACCTAAAATTCCACAAATGGCTGGGCATTCCTTACCCACAGAGATAGGTGAAATTCATTATTCTCCTCTTAGCCCTGAACAAACCCTGCATGAGAAGGTTGTGAAAAGTTATTGTGATCAAATAGAGGTTGTAGAACATAAGCTGTACAAGGCGAAAACATTTGTTTCTATACTCAAGCCAGATAAGAGGGACTCTTGTGTTTTTCAAATTCCTGAGTCCTCCATTTTGCCTTCTTTTTCGAAGCCAAAGCCACTCCCATAAGAGGGTGTCGCGTCAGGCAAATCAGAACAGAAAGCTGTGTCTACGTCACAATTGTCTCGTGATGCTATGCCTTCTCAGATTACACATGATGCTGCTACAGCAGCAAAGTCTTCTGCGATGCCTGAAACTAGTGTTGCATCACCATCTACTGGTGAAAGTAACATACAAGATAAAACTGAATTGCTTCACATGTTACAAGAGCATTTACAACAATTACAGCAAATGTTTTCAACTATGTCTCTAAATCAATCAGTTCTTAAGGCTGCATCACCATCTGTGCCTTCACAGGCTCAATTTTTAGCACCCCCTGGTGGTGCTGGTGACGGTTTTGTTCAAATTCCAATCCCAGATGGAGCACAGCAGCAGCAGCAGGTTCCAAGACAACAGCCTCAGGTTCAACCACAAGTGTTTTTACCTGCACAACCAGCACCTCAAATGCAAGTTCCTCAACAGGTATCTTCTATTGTTCCACTGGCTGGTGATTCAAAATTAAAGCGCTCAGGGCAAAACTATAAGGCGTGGGTCAGTGAGGTTGGATTTCTGCTCTGTAGAGAAGATACATACTGCATGGTGTTTAATCCTCCTGACCAGCCATGGGCTCCTGAAATAAAAGACTTAGATACTAAAGCATGCACAACAATATTGATGTCCATGGATATTGAACTGCAGGTTACTTTTCCACATGATGCAACTGCCCAACAAATTTGGGCTCAATTAGAAACATGCTATCGGCCTGTTTCAATTGAATCTACATGTTTGCTCCTGTCTGAGTTCCATGGCTTGAGATTAAAACCTGGCAAATATATTGGAGAATATTTAACTAAAATGAAATGAATGAGAAAGGATTTGGGTGAAAGAGGCTATCTTATTGATGATTTTCAAATGATTAGCATTATTATTAACTCATTGAATTATGAATGGAAAGATGCCATTACAAAGATTAATCAAGTGCCTATTGCTCAACGCACAGTGGATCATCTATGAAGAATTTTAACTGAAGAGATATTTGAGAGGACCACTTGCATCAAGAGCTCCAGCGAGGCGCCCCTTCCGAGGAAGAGCCTACGTTCCAAGGATGTCACGATGCTACATCTGTAATTGTATGGGACACGCCACCCGGTTTTGTCCCCAATGATTTCCAGCTTCCGTAACGTACCAGCCCAGAGGAACAGACTCCAGCAGAGGCAGAGGTGGAAGACAAGGTCGTCGTGGTCCCAGGCATGATCCGCAAGCTCCACTCACCACATTGGCTTTAACCAATGATCCACAACCTCATCCAGAGTACGACAGACGACTTCTGTGGACTTTGGATAGCAGTGCAGCATTGCATGTTACTTACAGAAAAGAACTTTTTACAGAGATGCACAAGCCTGAACCTGAACTACATGAACTCTATTCTTTCTCAAATCATCCTTGTCAGCTCAGAGGAAAAGGAACTGTTTATGTTGAAGAGCTCAATACATTTATTCCTGATGTTTATTATATACCAACAGCAAATAGTAGTTTACTTATTTAGAGCCACTTGTCTAGAGTATCAAAGTTCCAGGTCCACCACCTCAAAAAAGCAAGTTATGTAATTAAAAATGGAGATATTGTTGCTGAAACCATGTTAATTGGTGGTGTTTATTACTTAAAGCCAAAGTCTAGACTGCAAGCACAGGCAAGTATACAAACTCCAAAAGAGGAGAGCACAGGCCCAGAGGGAGATGTTCCAGAGAGAGATCCTGTTGCTACTCCAAGGCTCCTAAAGCCAACAAAAAGAAAATTAGGAAACAGGTTGCTCAGAGCAAGCCTGAGGTCCCTGATAAAACTGTTAATGTTCAAAATTCACTAACCGGTAAACCTTTGCATTACAGGTGTATCCATAAGTGGCATAGAAGATTGGGGCATGCCAGTTTCTGTGTTCTTAGGAAGATGCCGGAGTTCGTGAGAGGTTTGGATCTAAAGGGGTGTAAGGTGTTTTTGGATTGTGCGGTCTGCAAAAAATCCAAATCCAAAGCAGCAGCCATTCCAAAACACACTACACGCCTGTCAACAGGGGTTTTTGATTTGGTACATACTGACATAGTAGGTCCTTTCAAGCCAACACTTCGTGGTAAAAAATATTTTCTAACAATTGTTGATAATTACTTTAGATATGAATATGTATATCCTATGAAAGAAAAATCGGAGACCTTTCAGATCTTTAAAGACATTGCCACTCTTGTTTATACCCAACACGAAGTTAGTATCACCAGAATTCAAAGTGATTGTGGTGCTGAATTCATGTCTCAGCTGTTCCAGGACTGGATGCGTAAGAATGGAATTCTTCCTCAAACCTCAGCCCCTTATACCCCGGCTGAGAACAGGGTGGTAGAAAGGCATAACTGCAAACCATGATGCATTGTCTCTTAGAAGACACTAACCTCAGTAACCCATACTGGGGCGAAGCTATTAAATAGGCAAATTGTATTGTCAACCGTACTTGGAGTAGTGTAATAAATCAGACTTCTTTTTTCATGTTGTATGGGTACAAGCCCGACCTCAAACACCTCCATATTTTTGGTTCATACGCTATGGTGAACATTCCCTTAGCTCAAAAAAAGAAAGGTCCAGCAGCAAAAAGGATGAGATTTATGGGTATTGATGATAACTCAAAGTGGAGCAAATTTATTGACTCCACACATGTAATAGTGATTTCCCAATCTGCCAATTTTGAGGAAGATGCTGACTGGTCCAGAATTCATTCCAATGACCCTGGAGTTTATTTTCCCAGAGATGATGTTGTTGATGCCTCCCAGCCAGATGATCAAGATTCACAGGCAAATGTTCCATCCACTAGTTCTTCTCAACCTGATGTTCCATCTTTGCAAGCCGCTGATGCTGATGCTAGCGACGATGGTGAAGATGAGGATGAAGCAGAAGAAGAATGGACAGCTGTTCCGAGGCATTCCAAGCGGGCCACAAAAGCACCCTTGCCTTTGATTTGTACTGTTACACTTCCTCCTGATAAGTTCACACAAATCAAGCATCTTCCTGAATCAGAGCAAGAGAAGTGGTATGAGGCAATGCAGGCTGAAATGGACAGTCTAAAGAAACTTAAGGTGTTTATGCCTGCAAAACCTCCAGCAAACAAAAAAGTCATTGGCACTCAATGGGTCTACAGAATCAAAAAGAAGCCAAATGATGAGTCATTGTACAAGGCCAGACTTGTAACTCAGGGTTTCGCTCAACATTATCCTGAGGACTACACAAATACCTACTCACCGACAGTCCAGACTGAAAGTGTAAAAATTGCTTTAACCACTGTCACTATTCTTGGTTTAGAAGTTTTCCAGTTCGATGTTGACACGGCTTATCTACATGCTGACCTAGATGAGGAGATCTACATAAAAGGCCCTCCAGGGTTCTGACAGCAAGAAGGGGATACCTGGTTTCTACACAAAAGTTTTTATGGTCTGAAACAGTCTGGTTTAATGTGGTACTTATGTTTTACTGACAAACTAAATTCAATGGGCTTTTTAAAGTCCAAAACTGATGAATGCATGTTTACAAAAAGATCTGATAATACATATGAGATAGTTCTTGTTTATGTTGATGATATTGTTTATATTGGTCCAAATAAGCAGATGAGGAGAAACTTCCGGTTGAGGAGAAACTTCCAGTTCCGGATGGCGACGGACGCTGCCTGGGTGAGCTCCTGCCCCAGCGTCTGAACCCCCCCGCTTGGAGGCCCCTCGGGGCCGGGTGCCTTGATTTTGGGGTATCCGCCATCAAGAGCGGCTCACCAGGGGTCCCCTGCCTCAATTCCAGGGGCTGGGCGGCCAATGCTGGTGCGCCCGAGGCTCCGGCGAGTGTGGGCGGCGCGCAGTGGCCATTCCCAAGGCCGTTCCACGCCCATGCGCCTGTAGGATCCGGTGTATATTGAAATTAAGGCAGCAGGTAAAGAAGCGATTGGAAGAGGAAGGGATGCAGGCCGGAGAATAAGTAGAAAAGGAGAGACCTTGATTGGTGAAGCGACGAGGCATCCTGCAAGTGAGAGGGGGGGTCAAAGTTCCCCCCCTTGTAGCTGGGAAGGGCGCCGAGGCTGAGAGGAAAGAGGAGGAAAAAAGAAGGAGACCTCTTACCTTGCTGATTTTTTGTGGAGAACGGTGGAGGCGGAATTCGGGAAGGGAGGCTGGAGGCCTCTCTCTTTGCTGGAGAGTTATGGCCGGGGCCTGATTTCCTGCTTCTTTGTTCACAATTGATGACATCACCCACCTCTGGTTTCCTGTTTGACCTACTCTACGAGCCAGACTCGTTGCTTCTGTGAGCGCCCACTGGTGGTTTGTGAGGAAACAGTGCTGACTTTTAAGAGAATCTTTTCTTCTCTGGATGCTTGTGCTTACCTGAGGACCTCTCATTCTTTATTACTGCAAGATGGCAAAGACCAGCTGCAGGTGACATGGAAAAATTCTGGAGAAATTGGCAAAATTGGATGAGAAACTTGTGAAACTTGATAAACTTGACGACCTGAAAAAAGGGCAACTGGAAATAAAATCTGAAATTGTAGTTATGAAAAAAGATTTAACAGCTGTTCAACAGGTGGCAGAGGACAACAAGAAAAAGGTGGGAGGTTTGGAGGGGGAGGTGCGGGCAATCCAGAGGAGGGAAGAAATGAGAAGAAATGTAATCTTAACTTCGCAGTTGGATAGAATGTCTTATTTTCTCAGGTTTCAAAATGTGGAAGAGATGGACCAGGAAGATTTGTGAGAAATGATGGTTAAATTGTTGGGCGAATTTACTGAAAGAGGTGTGGAGTTTATGAGATGGGATATGGATCTAGTTTATAGAGTAAACTCACAATATGCAATTTTACATAGTGTCCCAAGAGAGGTCCACATTAAATTTGTGAGAAGGGAAATGAGAGATGAAATACTGAGAAATCAAAGATCGGGGGCATTGATATACAGGGGCAAGGAGGTCACCATTCTGAAGCAGATTCCTAGACAGGTACGAGAATTAAGAAGAAATTATTATTTTTTATCAAATAAACTGTACCTTAAGGGAATTGGCTTCAGGTGGTTGATGCCGGAAGGTTTGATGATTTTCTGGGAGGGCAGTAGGAAGAAAATTAATAGTGTGGCAGAGGCTAAGGCCTATTTGGAGCAACATAAGACCCTCCTAGAAGGGGAAGATACAGGAACCGAGGAAGGGGAGGTACCAGATGATCAAGGAATGGGGGTGGGCAAGGCCGTGGTGGTCCGGGAGGAGGGGGGTGCTAAGGCCAGAACCTTGAGACCCAGAATTAAGAAATGACGAAGTGGGAGGAATCTATTATCTTGTGCCTTTTATGACATCTCTTATTTTTGTAAACTTTAATATTACTCTGGATACCGAATTGATATTTTTGTATAAATCTGGTTGTTAAATTTGAAACTTTAACAAGGGAAGATCTGCTGTATGTGAAAAAGAAAAAAGAAAATATATATATCTTTGTAAAAGGATAATGAAAAATTCCACATATTGTAAGCGATAATATTGTTTATTTTTAACCAATAAAAACTTTTATAATAATTAAAAAAAACAAATAAGCAGATGAGTGAGAATTTTGCTAAAGCTTTGTAGAGATATTTCACATTGAAATCTTTAGGTCATGTTAACACTTATTTAGGTGTTCAGGTTGTCAAAACTCAGAAGGGGTTTAGTCTTTCATAAGAGGATAAAATTAAGCAAATTTTGCATCATTGCAACATGAAAGATGCTAATACAGTACGCATACCCATGCAAACAGATTTTCACAACTTGGCATATGAACCAAGTCCTGAGTTCGAGGATCAAACAATTTATCATTCAGTTATTGGGTCACTGTTGTATATTAGTAGTTGGACTAGACCCGACATTGCACTTAGTGTTAATCTCTTGTCCCGACACGTAGGTAAGGCAAAACAGTTTCATTGGACATGCGTTAAGAAATTATTGAAATACCTAAAACACACTAAAAATATGAGGTTATTGTTAGAACCAACACATACTGATCATGCAGAAATATGTTGTTATGCAGATTCTGATTGGGCGAGTGATAAGAAATCACCTAAAAGTACCTCAGGTTATATGATGTTCTTAAATGGATGTCCTGTTTACTGGCATGTGCGAAAACAGAATTTTGCTTCTTGTTCATCTACTGAGGCTGAATATGCTTGTGTTTCAGATGCATGTAATTCTCTAACGTGGTTTGATGCTTTGGTCACAGATATCTGGACACACCCGATCCGACCTATCACCGTGATAGAAGACAATGAATCTGTGGTTTATATTTCTGAATCACGTTTCATGGGTTCTAGGTCCAGACACATTGACATCCATTATAAAAATATCAAACAATTAGTGACACAAGGTTTTGTAAAATTGCAGCATGTGCCTACACATGATCAGATTGCTGATCTGCTCAACAAACCACTTCCAGCAGCTCAGCACGAATATCTGCGTAAGAAGATGTGCCTTAAATGATGGCTATACTTGATGTCTGCTCAACTGACAAAGAAGGAGTTGTCACTGCGTTATATGTTTGCCAGCTGAGCGTCCATTCTGAGAATTACAGTAGCCTGCCAGAGAACTTTATCATGTCTCTGTAGCAACAGAGATAAGATTGTCTTCTGATTTCTGAGCTACTGTGCATGTCTACATTCTTTTCTTTTCTAACTTCCTGATTTATACTTCCTTTGTTCGCCTGTGTGATACAACTGCCGGTAATGATGTAGTTAGCTAGTTTTTTTTATTTTTATAATAAAAATGTTTCTTAGAATATATTCGGGTTTTCTTTCTTTAAAGTATACAGCATGGAAAAACAAAATCCATCCATCTCTAATCAAGTGCAATTACCCCAAGGGGGGAATGGGGCTGATTTATGTGAGTTGTATTGTGTTGGGGAGTGCACTGAGGGAGCTCAACCAATCTCATTGTACATATGTTGTGCACTGACAATAAAGAATTGAATTGAATTGAATTGAATTGAATTGAATTGAATTGAATTGAATTGAATTGCAGCCTGGGGACTTCCCTTAGGATTTTTTTTCAGCATCCAAGGGCTTAAGGGAGTGGCTCATGGTGCAGTGGTATCATTGAGTGGGTGAAACCATGGGGTTGGGGGAAATTGTTTGAAAGACCAAAATGGATAAAGCAGAATTCTACATCTAGATTTATTTCAGTTGGAAAACTGACCATCCTTATACCAATATTCTTGGTTTCCTATTCAATGATTTTGTAATGGTGTCGTCAATCATCCTTCCAAAGATATTCATGAAATATTTATTGTGAGAAAGTTATTTGCTTAATCAGCCATTTCTGTGCATTTACATAGTTAAGGTTTGTTGCTCACTTTTTAAAAAGTCAGCACCGTTGTGAATGTTTATTTCATCCTGCAGAACTGTCTGGCTTGCAATACCAAACTGTCTTCCTGCTGTTGTTGTTTGATTCTGCCAGCTGGTGATTTGGCAGTTAAGTCACCTTTATTAACTCTCTCTAGTGTGACCATCTGTGGTTTACAATTGTATGGATTTGCCACAGCAGCTGTATATTTATTTCCACTGAAGATTGTTGTTGGTTGAAAATATGAAATTTAACTTTGAGTAAATCTAGCTCCACAGGAAATGGTTAACTATTTTGTGGCTTCCAATACTACGACATGGTCCTTTGAAAATGATATTCACTTAATATTAGGCAGTGGAAAATGTCTTTTTGAAGGTTTTGTTTTTAAAAAATAAAGCATTGATGTCCCTTTCCTCTACTCACAAAAGATAAACTAATACAAGTTGTCCTTGACTTACAACCATTCATTTAGCCACTGTTTGAAATTGCAATAGCAGTGAAGTAACCTACACCAGTCCTCCACATGGTCATATGATCAAAATTTTGGTGCTTGGCAACTGGAAATTCAAATTAACGGACTACATGTATATTTATAAACAGTTTATAGCTGTGATGTCCTTGGTACCAGGGATAAAATTCAAAATTTTTCCCTACTGGTTCTGTGGGCGTGGCTTGTTGGGCATGGCAGGGGAAGGATCTCCATTCCCACCCCACTCTGGGCCACTCTGCCGGTTCTCCGAACTACTCAAAATTTACGCTACTGGTTCTCCAGAACCTATTAGAACCTGTTGGATTTCACCCCTGCTTGGTACTCTCTAAACTTGGTTCTTTTCTTGCAGTTATTTATTACCAAACTAAGAAATATCATCAGTGCTAAAGGGAGTGAGGTTTTTTCTCTTTACACACATACACGATATACAGTACATATACATATATGTACATATACTACACACACATATATACAGTATACATATTATATATACTTCATATATATATTTATATGAATATATATATATATATATATATATATATATATATATATATATATAATAAACATAAAATATTATAACTAATAATATAGTGGTGGTGTCAGCGCTGGAGAGAATGTAACTTGGAGATACATTTATTTGAGATAACATCGAAACCTGACAGATGGGATTCAGCTGGTTCTGTCTGGTTCGGGTGAACTGGTAGCGGTGACTGCGGTAGGCCATGCCCACCCACCCATGTGTAATGCCGTCTTATTTTGCCATGTTTTGGAGGCTGTGCACATGCATGGAAGGCACGCATGCAAGCAGAGAATGTGAGGAAGACTGAGCATGCGTGGAAGGTGTGTGCACTCACATTTGCAAACTGGTAGGGAAGGTAAGTGAATCCCACCTCTGTTTAAGAAGTATTACTATGTAAACAAACTGACCCAGATAGTACATTGTTTATTAAGCACATATTGTATGTAAAGAGAAAACAAATAAAAAATAAAAATAAAAAACAAATCAGTGATATGGGAAAGGTTCTTTGTGGGTGGTTTATATCAGTGAATGCTGCTCTTAAAAAAAGGTTCAATAGGCTCAAGGTTGTATTGCTGCATATGACATCCTTGGAATGAGGTGGGCCAAAGTTGTTGCCCTGGCCCCTGAGGATTCGGTGGGGCGAATGGCACCTTAACTCAAGCAAACAATGAAATTTACACCACCTTTAGGATGTTGAGCATTTTAAAAGGTGAACCCAATAGCTTGCTCATTTTGTCCTTCAAATCCCTCAGCCAAACTCCAATTATGAGCTGAAAAGGCAGGCTGTGCCTATTCCAGGGTCTGTAAATGAAAAATCTATGGTGGCTCATAAGTTTTGCTCTTGTTTGATAGGCAGAATAAATAAAAAATAGAAAAAGAAATTTAATGGTGCATATTGATAGCTAGATGTTTTTATTTTGCCTCTTAGATCTGCCCTCTATAGACAGAATAGTAATTCCATGGTGCACAGTTCATATGACCATTACAGTTTTTACTGCCATCCTTGTGACCTAGAAATTGCATTGCCAAGATATGGTAGTTTGTTTGTTTTTTTAATTAAGTATTTGAAATATGTGAAGCCAGGGATACATTAATGCATCTATTTTATTTTAAATTTGAAAAAAATCCACAAGCCACTAAAGAAAACAAATTTAATCCCCTACTAGTATACATTTGCCTCTTTTGGTGATATTTGGTTTCACTTCCTTACTTTTTGCCCTCGCTGGAGAAGACAAAAAATGCTTGTTTATTCATCCTTGTCTCATAGCTTTAATAACACCAAGATCCTTCATAAGAAGACTTGCATATCTATTTAGTTCAGGCATATAGGTTAAGTGTCAGAATCCACAGTCTAGAAAGAGCCATCCTTGGAAAAACAGAAGGTAAGATTGGACAAGAGTGCCTCAAACCAGTTGCTGGGAGTATGCTTAGGAATGAGTTGGTCATCATTGCTACCATCAAGTGCAAAGGTCACTGAAAGAGAAACTCAAAGCCAAGGACCAAATTCAGTTTATGAATATAGTTCACATTTAGATGGAATGGAAGTGAAGAGTGATCCTTCCCATGTCACTCAATTTGCTCATGCTCCCCACATGATGTCACAATCCAAAATATGATAATTACTACCTTAGAAGATGTAGCGATAACTTATGCAATATATATCAAGTACTTCAATAAATTATGGGAAAAGCTAGTTGTAACTATGTAATTGCCAGAGTGCTATGACATGGTAAACAAAGTTCTTCAAGATTGCTCTGATTAGCTCTGATTAACATGGCATATAACTTAAAACATTTGTTTTCTTTTCCTTATGCTCAACAATTTGAGCTTCAAGATAGCTGGATCCTATTTACTGATTATTGTGAAGTCCTAGGTGTTTTTGGAGTTTGGTTGCTTGCTTGCAGATGTTTTGTTACTTTCTAGGCACAACCATGGCAATATATTGCTGTTCTGAAAATATCTGAAATGTTCCCTGGTTCAAAATTAATCCTCCACAAAGAAGACAGGGGCAAAAAGAGAAGCCTCTGTGAGAAATAATTTAAGGCAACTTCAGCAGCCACTATCCATTTGATTTCCTGGTTGTGCTTTTTCATTCAACACTTGTAACTTCTCTCGTTAAACATCAAGTGTCACCTGCTAATATTTTAATAATATAACTTTTTTCCTGCTGAACTTTAAAAAATATGAAATCCTGGCAAGTCATTTCCTTTTCCATAATTTGCATGGGGAATTATTACAATTTCATGGATCCCAGTAACCACTAAGACTTTATTTTATCTAAAATGCTAGAACTTCCATTTAACTGCTGACTTCATTTGTTTCCTTGTAGGTATACCAAATACAGCTGGTGGTTATATCACTTGTGTATTAATCTATTTTATACTTTACTGCTTCCCAGTATTCCTCCAGAAATATAGAACAATTCTTAAAATTATTAAATTAATCTGTCTCAGAAGCACTGGAAGACAGCAGACTGGACAAAGTTACTTTAAACTTACAGTGAAATGACCTTAATAGTCCTAAATCTGAATTATCAAAATATCCCATTAGATCTTAGTTAAATATAGAAATATCATGGTAGATAAAGCTACAGGCACACCTAGACCTACAAATATATTTCTCTAGGAATCATAGGGCTAACAGATTTGGAATGAAAAATCCAGATGACAAGACAGGCTATAAAGACAATTCTTTGTTATCATCAACAACCGCCCTGTTTTTGCAATGCAAATATGGTAGTCAAAAGCCACTCACTGTAGATTTATTTAAACTTAGAGACAGAAATAAATTTCAGGCCAAAAGCCACATTACACAGATTTTCTTTCTGAAAAGAAAAGAATAACACAAGTGAATAGGGCCAAGGCAAAATTAATTTAAAATGATCATACATTAATGAATGTGATTACTTCATACATATTTTTTCTGTCATATTAAGCTTTCAATTGAGCATATGATTTTTTTTTCTATAGCAATCAAGTGGGTTCCATTGGTAACCCATAAGCAGATCATGAAAGGAATTTTCTTTGTCGTCTTTTTCTAGCAATTAGAATATCATTTAATTTATCATCTTCATTCCCACATTTTGTTCATAATCATTACTCAGAATAACATGAATCTTCTTTTGAAAAAAATTGTGGCCTGTCCTGTTTCGCAGTTCTATAGAAGGAACTCACTTATGCTCCCAGTTCTACCTTTGCTCCCCTACACCCATCTCAAAATATTCCTGCTTGTTTTAATGTAGCCTTCCCAATCTGAAGTATTTCTTCAGCTGTGGATGACAAATTTCATCACCCCTACCCTATACGGTTGCTCAGTATATTGTATCTGCAAAACACCAAGTGGGAAAAATTTCTTCTATTGATTTCCTGTGGATTAGCACCAGTTTGTAAAGCTGAAACAGGAATGCTTGTGAACACAAGGGAATATTTTGTGGTTGGACATTAACCTTTATAGAAGATATTCAGTACTTCTGAATATCTAGTACCAGCCTCCAAGTCTTCTGTGTTGCAATAGAGTTCACTGTTTATACTGTAATTAGCAGTCACCCAGTTCAGGTGGCATGAAAATAAAAGTAGGATCCTGTTCCTGGTAAAACTTCCGTGTTAGGAATGAGTAAGCAAAGGTGTGTTTGATACTAAAGGAATAATAGTTTTTCTTACTTTTAACTTTGTCCATTTATAAGTGGAAGGAAAAAGTCCCCCCCCCCCCAATAAGATACTGTAGATAAAAGTAATTGAAAGGTTGGCAGGACTTCTCCTGATATATTCCCCCCACCACCACCACCACCATTTAAGTAGCAGTTGCATTTAAAATATAATGTGACTTTCAGGGGAGATTCAATCTCACAATATCTGTAGAAGGTACATAAATCAATTTCTAATGACAAACTATCTCACTAGGTTTCCTAAGTGGAAAGTTGTATTTATTGTCCCTGAGATTTGATGGTATAAAATAGGGATGGGCAAGTTTTTTGTGGCTAGGGGATGCATTATTAAATATTCTGTAAGTCTGCAGGAGGCATGGAAGTGGTAAATAATACCACTGGCCAGGAAACAAAATTTCAGTCCTTCTTATACTGTATTTTGGGAGGTTTGAGATTTTATGTAAGAAGCCTTTCTTTTACAAAACTTACAACAACAACAAAAATATCACTAAACATTGATAACCTTTTGATGAATTTTGCCGATATATTCTTGAAAAGTTCAAGAACTGCAAAAATGTAACCGTGGGTTGCATGAAGCTGTGGGTTATAAACTGTGGCTAATAAGCTACTAGTAATCCTTTTCAATATGAAACATTCAGGTGCTTCTATACAATCCTGGTAAACTACCGTATATACTCGTGTATAAGCCGACCTGCATATAAGCTGACCCCCCCCAATTTTACCCCCCAAAACTGGGAAAACTTGTTGACTCGCGTATAAGCCGGGGGTGGAAAATGCAGTGGCTACTGGTAAATTTCAAAATAAAAAAAGACTGGTCAAAAGTGCGAGGACCTGTCAGAAATCACTTTTTTCAGCCCTCTGGGTAGTCCTTTTGTGCACATGGACTACTCAGAGGGCTGAAAAAGTAATTTTTGACTGGTCCTCCTACTTGTGACCAGTCCTCAAACTTACGACTGTCCTCACATTTTCCGTTTTTGCCCTATCTTGTCACCATGGTGAAGAGAAGCAGTTGTGAAATGAGTGACATGGTTTTAAGAATGCTGCACGGGCATAAATGTGAGGATGGTCATAAGTGTGAGGACCAGTCAGAAGTGCGAGGACCAGTCAAAAATAACTTTTTCAGCCCTCTGAATAGTCCATGTGCATAAAAGGAGTCCATGTGCATAAAAGGAGAGGGAGGAAGAGAGGAGGAGAAGAAGAAAGGAAGAGGAAGTAGGGAGGAGAAGAAGAGGGGGGGGAAGAGAAAGTAAGAAGGAAAGAAAAGAGGTGGTAGGTTTGAGGAGAAAGATTGCTGTACAATAAAGAAGATGAAAGGGAAGAAAACCAACCCAAAACACATATAAAGATATTAAGATAAAGAATGAATTGTTAAACTTTAAAGAATAAAAGAGAACAAATATGAATAAATAGCAATAATTAGAAACACACATACAAACATACAATGTATTTTCTTTGAACAGAATATTTGGCCAGTTCACAAATTTAAACAGTGTTTAGTCATTTCACTTAAATTTACAATTTCTATATTTCCTTTTTGCCATATTTATTCCTCATCTATTTTTTAAAAAACCAATATTACCCTTCATCCTCATCTCTAATCTTAATCAAATTCAATTTTTCACTTCTATTCTATATTATACCCCTTCCCATTGTCATCTATTTTTATATCAATCCTCACATTGGTTAATTATGTAATATTACAGTTGTTTAATACAAATTCAACATTTTAATATAAATCAATTAGTTATATAACTATCTTTTTTGTATATTAATCAATATGAACATGAATATTCCAATTATTTCCATGCAATCCAATTTCTTACAAATCCATTAATTATATTTACCAATAATAATAAACCAAATAATTTCCCCTAATATTCTTCCAAACCACAACTTAACCATTTCTGCTTTCAACACAATATACAATTAATAATATCTCAATTATTACAATTCCCTATTTAAATAGAGCTTTTTTTCTTTTGTGTTTTAAAATCTTGAACTCCCCTCTTTTGCCATTTGCCATAAATTTCCCATTGTTTGCACCAACCTTTTTTGATGAGGAAAAAGAAAAGAAATCTGCATTAGCAATCAGCAAAGCCAACAAGCTGTTTTAGTTTCGCTTTTGGTTTCAGCACAAGGAGAAAAAAAATGTGCTCTTTGCAGCAGGCACCTTTTTGCAGCCGGCACCAATCTTCTCATTTGTTTTCTTTTAACCCTGATCAGCTGTAGGGGGGGGGGCTTTGAAGCCCAGCAGCAAGAATTTAAAGTTTTTTTTTCTTCTAGCCATCAGCTGGAACTCAGGAGGCAGTCCCAATAGTTTGGGAGTGGGTGGGGTAAGCAAACCCCGTTCTCCCGCTGTTTCCTAGCTTGCAGGGAAAAAGTCATTTTTTTCGTGACCCGCGTATAAGCCTAGGGGGCGTTTTTCAGCCTGAAAAACGGGCTGAAAAACTCGGCTTATACACGAGTATATACGGTACCCATAACTACAGCTGCTAAGGACTAAGATGTATTTAAGGGGTAATGACTTAACAATGTCAACAGCAAATAAAGAAAACCTGTACAAAAAGTTCTATAAATGGCACTTGTCACCAGCAAGAACGGCAAAAATGTTCCCAAATATGTCACCAGAGTGCTGGAAATGTAAACAAGCACAGGGATCCTACTATCATATATGGTGGATCTGTCCATCGGCAAAAAGATATTGTGCAAAGATAAAAGGGTAGCTAGAAGAAATGACAATACAACAAATAGATTTAAAACCAGAATTATTCTTATTAGGTATACTACCAAGGAAATACAAGAAAACAATCATATACTTAATGTTACATGTAATAACAGCAGCTAGGATTATATATGCCCAAAATTGGAAAAACAGAAGTATACCTACAGAAGAAATGGTAATAAAGAAAATATTAGAATGTGCCGAATTGGACAGATTAACGATGGAATTTAAAGATAAAGGGGAAACAGTATTACTCAACATGGGACTTATTGTATAAATGGTTAGATAACAGGTGCAGAGATTAGAAACTTAATAGCGAAAGAAGATTAACAAACTAGAAACAAATACAGGGATAAAGACACACACACACACACACACACACACACACACACTGTAAGCAATATTATTATTGGACTGTATGTGACTATGGATTAAAATGTATAGAATGTGAAATATATAGAGCGTCATTGTTCAACTATGAAAATAAGGGACATAATTATGACGTATAATATTATGTATTGAAAAAATACTATGCTGTATGATTATGAGAATAATGGTTATGATCAAGGTGTATAATACTGTGCATATTTAAAAAGGACTGGATACAACCAGTACACTGTTGTTGCAAAACTGGAAATGTAATGTTGGATAAAGGAAAATGCATAATAAAACATTTTTAAAAGGTGGGGAGGGTAATGACTTAGGTTTGCACTTATATTTTCTATGACAAGATAACCCTAGAATCATAAAAGATGTATATGCAATGTATATCTGACAACCCAATCTTAGCTGCCAAACCCCAGCAAACACAAAGATTTTGAGTTTTCTATATCTCTCTGCTCATAACTCTCTCTAGCAGTCACTGAAAATTTGTAAACCAGATGGGATAAGTTAGGAAAGTCAGGAAAGGGAGAATTTCCAAATTTTCTTACTGTAAGTAAACCTGTTCTTAATGAAGTCTCCTTCACAGTTAGTGAGTAACATGGAAATATCAACTTTTCCAATAGCTCTCCCCCCCCCCTATTTATATCAGGTAGATTGATAGCTGATTTGCCATGAAGAAGGCTGTAGTTTTAAATGCAGTTGCAGTGAAATTACGTTTTTACTTAATCTAATTATACAATCAAAAAAACAAAAATGATTAACTAGAAGCTGACTTCTGCATTGAAAAAAATTGTGAGCTCTAAATTTTTAAATTTGAAATTCTCTTGAAATTAAAAATTAAAGTTAAAAATTCTCTTACACCAAAATCCACATAGTAGAATTCTGGATTTTAATTGAATATACATCCACAAAGGACTGTATATTATTAATATGTCTAGCATAGAGGAGACCTGCCGTTCAGTCTCTGGCTTCAGTAGATAGAGCTGAAATATATTGAGCTGCTGTAGTTGAATCCATATCCTTAATCAATAAAGCAATTTATATTGCTAAAGTCTGCTTGCAGCTAAATAGCCTGTATTTTACATTTTGAACATTGTGGTCCCTTTAATACTGTCATTTACATATAATAGTTTGAATGAGACATACAAATATGTATGTTTCCTGACTTCTACACAAAAATATAGCTAAATTTAAAGGCCAAGTATCAGTAGCACCCAGGAAAATATAAAGGTAATCTTATCAGGTGTAGGCCCCTTCCAGGGGTGGGTTCTAAATTTTTTTACTACCGGTTCTGTAGGCGTGGCTTATTTTGTGGGCGTGGCTTGATAGTCATGTGACAATTATTTAGGATTTAGCAGAGGTACTGATCTACCAGGCTTTTAACTGCTTGCAGAGCTGTACCGATCTACCCATTTATTTTTTGCAGGCACTGGTCTACCCATTTATTTTTGCAGTCACTGATCTACTCATGCATTTTTGCAGGCACTGGTCATTTGTTTTCTTTTAACACTGATGAGCTGTAGGGTGGCTCTTTGAAGCCCCACGGCAAGAGTTTAAACAGTTTTTTTTCCCTCTAGCCATCAGCTGGGACTCAGGAGGCAGCAATAGATTGGGGCTGGGGCCAAATAAAAGGTAAGAATAATGCGGGGGGGATGGGGGGGATGGGGCACGGGGATGGGCGGGGGGCAGAACTGGTTCAGTGATGTCATATCTCACCACTACCGGCTCGGGAGAACTGGGCCAAACCAGGAGAAATCTACCACTGGCCCCTTCTACAGAGAAAGAGATAACATACTATAGTGTTGATAATAATAATATTTTATTTAAGATATCAGTGAAAGATTTTGTCATTTGAAATTTCCTTTTGCCAATACTAATGCCATATGAAATTGTTCATATGAAGAGTTAATGTAAACATTTGTAAATCCTTTCAGTCCTAGTTGTTTTATTATTTTGACTATTCCAGAACAATTATTGTTGCAGCATGACTCATTAGTCTGCATGGAATAGTGGTTAAACCAAATATGTCTGAAACTGGGGACTTAACATTCAGACCAGAATTAACTTTATTTAAGATATTGACAGCATCCTTTCTGGCACCAGCATTTATCTCTCTGATCAATATAATTGCCTGTTTGAAGAGGTCTCAGGAACACATCAACACAATCAATAAAATTCATTCCATGAATGGACCTCTTTCCATTTCATCCTCAACAGACTTCCACAACTGAACTAAGAGGCAGCTGATTAATAGCTTTGACTATGTCTGAACTATAAGATTCTCCAATTACTTTTAAGGCAATTGTGTTGTTTTTATTGCCCCTCTTATTCTTTTGCTATGGATTTATTCTCAGATGGTTTCTTTTATACCCATTAACACAAGAAGAATTATTCCAGAGTTGCTTTCGACGTTTCTTTGAATTTCTTGCCTATCTTTTGCTTCTCAAAGTGATTGAAAGAATATATAATGATGCAGTCTCCATAATCATCTCTGATTCTTAAAAATAGTGTTAGCCTTTTTGCCTAAAATGTATACAACATATGGGATGAACTCATTTGTATGTAATAGAAAAATATTAAACTAGCATCACAGACATATTATATTAAGCATATATTACAGTATGTATTGGATTTTATTTTATTTTGGAGGAATCCTAGCTTGATTGAAAATAAAATTCACATTGGCCCATTTATATTTTCATTTAAATTTATATTAACTGGGGAAAATATTGATGAGAAATAGGTTGATATTAGAAGGGAATGATGAGCTCTAAAACAAAGACTGGTTCTTCCCAACCCAGATGTTCCCTTTTTGAAGCCTTGTTGATTCAAATCAGCTTTATATTTGCTCTCAAGGGAAAGGCTGTGGGAAAAACTAAGGGGTTGCTCAATTTTTAAAAAAGGCTACTTCGTAGTCAATCTCCCTACTGTAATAGTTCTTTGAGAGTTTGATACTCATCTAGAAACATCTTTTTGGAGTGCTTTTCACACACAGAGAGTGATGCAGATGTTATTATAACTTTTATTATTAACATATCAAAGCAATCTAATTCACAAAGATTCTGGGCAGTTTGTAAGTAAAAACATGAAATACAAGACAAATACAATAATATATAAAATGACAAGGATGAAAAAAAAAAAAGATAACAGGAAGGAAAGAGAAGCAAACCCACAGAAGCCAAAGTGGGGGAGATGTCACTCACTCATGGTGAAAAGCCAGGTTTGGGTGAAAAAACGTGTTCAAGTCCTTTGAAACAGCAGCAAAGTGGAGGATTTCCAGATCTTGAGGAAACATTCCTGAGGGCAGGCACTGCAACAAAAAAGGCACACTTCTGAGGTACCAACAGATGGCATTATTTAATTGAAACAATCCAGAGCTGGTCAACTCTGTCAGTTTAAAATGGTCAGGTTATATGGGAGATAGGCAGTCCCTCAAGTAATCAGGCCGTATGCCCTCTAGGGCTTTATAGGCAACAATTAGCACTAGGAATTGCACCCAGAAACAAACTAGGAGCCAGAGCAACTTGCAAATCAGAGTGTTGCATAGACATATGTTTCTAATGAGTTGAAAGACAACCAGATAGACATTTGTCCATGGCAACAGATTTACGTCTATGTCTTCTGCTAGATCACATTTCAAGTGCTTGAGACAAAAAACCAGATCCCATGTGTTGCTGCTGATATATGTTAATGTTAATGACTGTTAATGAGTGATGGGTCAAGTTTGTGGTTACCAAGGAGGCCACAAACTCTGAGCAGATCTGGACTCAGTATCATCTGGTGATCAATTAAAATCCCCCCACAAGAATTCCGTTACATATATACATACATGCATACATCTAGATCAGGGGTGTCAAACTCGTAGCCTGCAGGCCGGATGTGTAACACACTGGCCATGCCTACCCATTTTAGTGAAAGGGAAAAGTCATGATATGTCATGTGATGACAATGTGATGACGCGAGTTTGACACCACTGATCTAAACCCTCTTGGTTCTGAATCATCACCTCCTGTATTAGCAGCTCTTTTACATGGATAGGTTATTATAATAATATTTCCCAAGTTAAAAGAAGACACTGGCCTATTTTTGCCTTGGTAAATCTTGGTATGAATCATCAGAGACAAAGTTTTAATAGTTGCATGGCACTTTTACAAAAATCATAACTAGCTACCCGTGTTTCCCCAAAAATAAGACCCTGTCTTATATTTTTTGAACCCCAAAATAAGCGCTTGGCCTTATATTTGGGGAGGTCTTATTATTTTGGGGCATGTGAAGCAAGATGGGGCTCCTCTTGCCATCTTACCTGACTTCCAGCTCTGCATTTAAATATTTTTGGGGAGGGCTTATTTTCAGGGGGGGAGGCATATTTTAGCACATGTGCTCAAAAGCCCGATTGGGTTTATTATCAGGGGATGTCTTCTTTTTGGGGAGACAGGGTAATTGATAGAAATTTTATCAAGCAGGTACACACCTATAAATCACAGGTGGGGAACGATGGCCCTTTTATGACTTGTGGACTTCAACTCCCAGATTTTCTGAGCCAGCCAGCTCAGGAATTCTGGGAGTTGAAGCTCACAAGTCATAAAGGGGCCATTGTTTCCAACCTCAGCTATAAATAATATGGAGTACTCTTAAAGCCTTCACTGCCCTGGAGGGAATATTTTTCTTCTAAAGCTGGTATTGCTCAGTGTAGCTCTTCTGATAGCTTGTGATTTTTCCTCACAAATGAAACACATTTCATCCTAGCTGCCTGCAAGATCTTTTTAGCTAAAGTATCTCTTAGGTGAGTCCAAATGTAGTGCCCAATTCTGTACTTTTACCAAGCTTAACATCCTTGAAGTAATACAATAAGTTTGTTAGAGCTGTTGCGGTAGACCCAAAATATATTAAGAATACAGTTTTGTTTAAAGATGTTCTTGGTCTCTGTAAATGCTAGAGCTTGATATAAACTTCTTGATTTCTTTTTAAAGTTACTTTTCTCTCAGTGGGTTTACTCCTCTTTGAGCTCTTTTAAGTTAACCTGGTTAAAATATGTTATAGCTCCATTTCCCAGATCTCTTGTTGAAAGCAATAGAAAGATTTTAATAGCACCAGTTTCCTACTTCTTGCATTATTGTTTTGAAGATTCAATGAGCCTTTACTTTGGCTAGGTTGTTTTGTTGGGGCATTACTAAAAAATAATTTATATCAGATATCTATGGAGATTCTTAGTCATCTAGCTCATGGACTTTCTGCTTTTTCTTTGAAGACATTTCTCTTCTCATCCAAGAAGCTTCTTCAGAGTTGAAGATGAGAAGTGAAAAGTCTTCAAAGAAAACCAGAAAGTCCAGTTCCTCTTGAAAAAGCACCTTTGGGACATTTATATCAGAGAATTGTAGAAATGGTTCAATAGCATCTGTGAGCTAAATGTTTATTTTCTGCGCTTTTTACAGGAATATTAACTTATTTTAAACTGTTTCATCCTAGTGAAATTCGCAGCTAGAATGGACCTCTACTTGTCACTTCTACTATTCACTTGGATACCATTCTTTATTTTATTTTACTGTATCTTTTTATTCCTATCTGAATATTTTTAGTTTGCATGGGTGTATATGCCCACATATTTTATTGCGTTTGACTTCTGGACTATGGTTATTAAATTAACTATTTAATTTTTTTAACTAGTATTTTTCTTAAATGCTTTTGACAAGTTTGGACAAATATTTTATTGCATTCTTGATTGTTTCAAAGCAAATATCAACAATAATTTAGCACTCTCTCTTTCCCTACTACATCCTTTCTTTAGAAGTTTGTTTAACCGTTTATAAATAGACCTTTATGGTCAAATGTTCCATAGACTGCTTTCAGCATACAAATTCACAATATATAATCATTCTAAACTGGTAGGCATCATAACTGTTAGTAAGAATTTATATAACACTATTCACAAACAACTTTCATCCCATAAACAATAGTAAGTAATTAAAATAAAACTAATACTAGTTATACAGGAATCTATAACATACATATTTACTTGAGGACTGTGGACCTTTCATTTTGTTCAGGAAGACAGCCAAAGATAAGACATAATTGAAATAAATTGCCACCCCTGTAGTTCACCAGCTTAATTGTTCAGGCAGACAAGCAAACAAACAGGACTTTGGAACTGACATTTGAGCTGCTGTATGTAAAGTCACTCCACCAAATACATGGAATAGGAGAGGATGATTTCTGAATGGAAGTCAGCATCTTTCAAAAAATTGGCCTGTGACCTTTACTGTATAACAGAAATAATAGTATTGTGGTGAAGATGGAAATTCTAGGTTGCTCTTCCTAACAGGATAAATTATAATATTTTAAAGCTAGACTTAGAGCAGCCCCCCTCCCATTTGTTAAAAGGAAGATAAAAGCAGTTAATTGAAACTATAATTACCCTCAAATAACTTCTATATGGAGAAATCTGAGGTCAGGATACTGAAAGATAATGCCAATTGCACCAACTGTTTCATCTGATAAATAGGAAGACATGCCATTAAAATGAAAGTGGATAAAAGCTATCTAAAGTTATCTATTGAAGACAGCTGGAAAATAGCCCTTAAGGGCCTCTGTACTTGCAATAAAATTACGTGGCAGCATTAAGTAATAGCTGAAAGGCAATCATTGTGAAATTATGTGTAGGAAAACAGTAGTAAGATAAGATGTGACTCTACTAACCTAAGTGTATAATCTCAATAAAACTACCGTAAGAAAAGGACAGAAAATATAGGCAAGGAAATTTCAGCCTTTTCTTCTTAATTTTCTGTAAGCTGCCAAGTCCAAATTTAATTTACTAATTGCAATTGGCTCTATAATTTCTTCTCAAAACTAAAAGGTGAATTACTACTTCTGCTACATTCTTTTTCCTTGCAATAAGCTTTAATGAAAATGTGTTGTATGCACTTAGTCTGTTTTTCTAGCTAAATGATTGATAGGTTGGTTCCTCTTAACTGCATAAGAATTGTTTTCTTATGTCTCTTGAAGAACCGTCAAACTAGAAAATGTGTACTAGAAAATGTACACTAGAAAATGTATAAACATACTGTGGATCAGTATGAATATTTTATGACACTCGCAGGAATTTTTGTGGGGTAACCTATCACATTTCCAGGATCCACAATCCATAATTCCACAATCCCTTTGAGAACTTAAGCAAGTGTTATTATTTTCTTTATACTGTATATTTCACTTCCTTACTTTAGTTTATTTCGGAGTTAGGAAAGCTTTTGCAACCTCATGGGTATGTTTATTTTATATTTTTATCTTTGCATCTAGTCCACAGATGGTATTCAGCAGGTTCTGACCAATTCTGGAGAACTGGTAGTGGAAATTTTGAGTAGTTTGGAGAACTGGTAAATATCATCTCTGACTGGCCCTGCCCCATCTATTCTCTGCCTCCCGAGTCCCAGCTGATCAGAAGGAAATGGGGATTTTGCAGTAACTTTCCCCTGGAATGGGGAGGGAATGGAGATTTACAGTATCCTTCCCCTGCCACACCCACCAAGTCATGCCCACCAAGCCATGCCCACAGAACCGGTAGTAAAAAATTTTGAATCCCACCACTGATCTAGCCTGAGATATTTGACAAACAATGCTATGAAAAGGAAGTAGAACAGAATGCCTTCCAACCACAGTGTTTATCAGAGTCAGCAGATAGGATCAGATTCAGAGAAGGGCAACCTGTGATCTAATTTTATCCAGTCCAGACCATTGACATGTACACTCTGATCACCATGAGTTCATGGGAAGGGAAGGAGAGAAATGTCAGAAAGAAAAGGGACCTCCCCCCCCAAAAAGGAATAATACCTGAAATTAAAAAAAAAAATTAGGAAACATTGACTCTACCGTCTCTTGGTTAAGCCTCAACCAATATTGACATATACTCCACTAATCATTAATGTCTTAGGCATGCAGTTATCAAGACTGTCCTATCCTATTCTAGTTATTTCACAGTATCTCTATTTTGGAGATTTTGATCATTGAGTAATTCCAGTAAATTCAGTAGGGTATATATTAGTCATGACTAGCTTCTGTTGCACTAATTTAAATGGAGCGGTTTTCGAATGACTATATATAAATCCAGCTATCTATCAAAAGTCAGTTTATATAGCATAATTGATAAGCAACTGATTTTGTGTTGCATTTATCTGTATATTTTATAAAAACTATGTTGATGTGCCCAACTATATTTAACAGTAAGTCCCACCAAGCTCTTAAAATTCATTTCCAACTAATGGAGATAATTATATTAGGAATAAGAAACCAGATCCCAATCTGTTTACTGAATAGTTTCATTAACTACCTATCTCATAACTGCTTGGAGAAAGGACTCTGCTTGGAGAAAATATCTTTTTAATAAGTAATAAGTGCTTTAGCAGCCTTCTCTCAAGCACTTTTCTTTTTTATGATTTGACCTTGACTTTGAGATAAATAGAAATAGAATAGAAATAGAATAACAGAGTTGGAAGGGACCTAGGAGGTCTTCAAGTCCAATCCACTGCTTACACTATTTCAGACAAATGGTTATCCAATATCTTCTTAAAAACTTCAGTGTTGGAGCATTCACAACTTCTGGAGGCAAGTTGTTCTACTGATCAATTGTTCTAATTGTCAGGAAATTTCTCTGTCAGGAAAGTTCTAGGTTGCTTCTCTTCTTGATTAACAGATTAACAGAGTTGGAAGGGACCTTGTAGGTTATCTAGTCCACCCCACCCACACCCAAGTGCGCGCAATCCCATTCTGAACCGATAGTAAAGGTAAGTATAATCCTCCCCTGGTTTGTTCCACAAACTTTGTGCATTTATATATAGGCACTTGATGTCTTTATGTCTGACTCTGGGTATGCTGCCTACCAGGGATGGGTTCTAAATTTTTTTACTACTGGTTCTGTGGGCGTGCCTTATTTTGTGGGTGTGGCTTGGTGGGGGGGGGTAATGTGACTGGGTGGGCGTGGCCAACTTTTTTTTTTTAACTTTTGAAAGCATTTTTTCTACAACCTTAAGTGGTTGCAGAAAAAAAATGCTTTTAAAAGCCTCTGACAATCAGACAACTCAGCTGGGATTGCCAGAGGCTTTTAAAGGCATTTTTCCCCCTACAACCTCTTTGGCCAAAGAGGTTGTAGAAAAAATGCTTTTAAAAGCCTCTGACAATCCCAGCTGAGTCACGCGATCATCAGAGGCTTTTTTTTTTTTTACTTTTAAAAGAATTTTTTTGGCCGAAGAGGTTGTAGAAAAAATGCTTTTAAAAGAAAATAAAAAAGCCTCTGATGAGGTGGGCGGGGTAAGTGAGCGGCGACCGGGCTGGAGACCGGTTTGGGGGCATGGCCAGCCAATGTTATTACCGGTTCTCCGAACTACTACAAATTTTTATTACCGGTTCTTGCTAACCGGTGCAAACAGGGAGCAACCCACAACTGCTTCCTATGTCTCCTATTTGGTATTTGAGTTTGTCTTCTTGCCATTCCTCCTTACCTGATTATTTGACTTGTTTTCTAGGGATTTTTGCTTGGAATTAGCTCCTGAAGATTGGTTACCCTCCCTCAATTTTAGTTTAAAGCCTTCCTGATAAATTGAGCCAGTCATTTTCCGAAAACATTCTTCTCAGTCTTTCTGAGGTGCAGCCCTTCCCTTGCCAAACGTCTATCATGGAGGTAGTGCAGACCATAGCCAGGAATCCAAAGGTTTTTTTGGCAACACCAACCCTTTAGCCAGTGGTTCACTTCTAGAATCCTTTGTTCTCTTACTGGATGTTGACCTTTCGTTGGCAATACAGATGAAAAAATTACTTGTGATTAATTTCATTCCATTGCTTTTTGTCTTGCCCTTAGGTGCTTTGGAGAATAGATTGACCCCCTCTTCTCTGTGGCAATCCCTGAGATATTGGAACACTGCTTTCATGTCTCTCTTCTTTTCATTAAACTAGATATACCCAATTCCAGCAACCATTCTTTATATATTTTATCCTCTAATCCCCTAATAATCTTTATTGCTCTTCTCTGCACTCTTTCCGGAGTCTCAACATCTTTTTTACATTGTGACAACCAAAACTGGATGCAATATTCCAAGTGTGGTCTTACCAAGGCATTATAAAGTGGTATTAACACTTCATGTGATCTTGATTCTATCCCTCTGTTAATACAGCCTAGAAATTCCTCAATTTCTCTTAGAAATATTGTTTTCCCCTTTATAGTAGTTAATCAGAAGATAATTCTGTATCTAGGATTTCTTTCCTTTGATGTTTGTACAGTTGGTTTCTTCAGGTTATTAATTCCAAATAACAAAGAAAAATGTTTTTATAATTCTTATAGGGTTTGCTTTAGGTGTTGCTATTTATCTTAAAATTTATAAAAAAAATTCCTAGATAGAACATATCCTTAACTAGACTATTATTATTTTAGTAACTGATATGTATTTCTACTTGCTCATTTGTGAAAGAAAGTTTAGTAATAATAATTCTTCCAGGTTATTTGAATAATGATGCATATTTATCTGCTAGGCTTTGTTAGATGAAATGCTAAAGCAGCCAGTTTTATATTAATCAAAGCAAACAAAATTGAACTGCCTATAATGAATTAGACTCATGGAGTTGAATAATTGGAATGATTAAATAGTTGTCAGCTTGATAATCACTTGTCATGACTTGCTGATATATTTAGTTAGAGTATGATTCTGGCTTGTTTTTGAGTGTTTAGAATAGCATACATATGCTATTTTAATGGGAATTTTCACCTATACATCTAAAGCTATTGATAACCAATGCTAACTTAATCGGAGCTCAAGGGGAAAAAATGTGTTATAAAGAAGCATTAATAAAAACAATACCAAATTACTCTAGTTAAAGTCAATAATGAAGGGCACAAGAGGATGAGTACAGTGAAATTAATGTTTCCAGCATTTTCTTTCTGAACCCATGAAAGGCTACCACAGAACCCAAAGACATCAGAGTAATTATCTTGACTGGCAAAGGCTACTTTAGGATCAGCCTGTAACACAAGCTATTGGGCTTTGTACAATCATAGCTTGCTCTTTCATGTATCTTGACATTATGGCTGATTTCATGCACCACTAGCACCATAGCTTTTTTTATCATGGCTTACTGAATAAGCCACAATGGTTGGGTTCAACCACTTAGCATAGTATATAAATCTTTTCTGCTGATCTGTGCCAGACCACAGAAATCATTGGCTTTATTTTACAACATACTTAATCCTAATAGTCATCAAATAATTCTGGCACATGCTTACATAGCTGGGTCAGGTATCATCTGGGAAAATTTGGAACTCTAAATTTCTATAAGAACTCTGTAATATCTTACAGTATTTCTACTAGGGAAGAACTGAAAATAATTATATCACTGTGCCTTTTCCTATTAAAATGGTAGTAGGCTTGAGTTAGTTGCAGCAGATCATCTTCTTGGTAGAATTTTGCAGTGAATTCCAAAATGAAAAGTCTTGGATGTTCAGCTGTTCCTTTTCTTGATGTAGACAAGTAAAATCTGGTTTTAGGTAGTTTTAACTAGCTTTTGATGGTCTTTTGACAAAGCCACAGGGTAGATAGCATGAACTTGTGAACAAGTGGATCTTTTTGAAGCTAATTTAAGCTAACATTGCCGATTAATTCATTGGGTCTACCAATTCTTTCTTGATGTCTGCTCAAACTATTGACAGCTCTGACTAACCCAGTTAAATATGTTATGGGAACAAGGCCAGTATGGTAACTAAAGGACATATAACTTTTAAGTAATGCCTCCTCCACATGTATTGAGACTTCTATTTCTTTCTAAGCAGCTACAAATCATCATTCAGTGATTGCAACCAGCCCATAGACTTAACCCATGTATTTTGGTACATAGTCTGTAAAGGACTTTATTGTTCATGATCTATTCATTTGTCCAGTGTTATCTGACTTTAGGGCACGGAGCTCATCTCCATTTTTTGGCCGAGGGAGCCAGCAGTGTCATTTTCTTTGATCACATGGTTAGTATAACTATTTGCCAAAGGCACATGGAACGCTGTTAGCTTCCCACTGAAGTAGTTGATATTTGTCTAGTCACATTTTACATGCTTTCAAAATGCTAGGCGGGCAGGACCTGGGACAAGGAATGAGAGATGACCCATCGCACAGCACTCAGGTTTCAAATCCAGGCTGTCAGCTTTCCAATTGACAAGCTCAGCATTTTTAACCACTAAGCCATCGCACCACTTCTTATTTGTCATATATTCATTTGTTATACCCTCTATTGAATATAATTAGGAATAAAAGCACCTATTGGTTATGTTGAAATTATAAACATTTTATAAATAACAAAAAATGTCTCTGACAAACTGGAAGAAGGACACATAACTAAGACTTATTATCAGCAGATAGCCAGAACGTGCAAAGACAAAGTCAGGAAAGCAAAGGCTCAGAATGAACTAAGGCTTGCTACAAAAGTCAAAGATAATGATAAAGTTTCTTCCAACACATTAATAACAAGAAAAAAGTCAAGGAAACAGTAGGTCCATTAAAGAGAGAAGATGGCAAGGATGTAATAAACAGTAGGGACAAAGCAGAGCTGCTTAACTTGTTATTTGCATCAGTCTTAATGCAAAAAGAAATTATAGCCTAATGTACCAAAAAAGCTACTGTAAAAGACAAACCAGAAATAAAAATTAAAATAAGCAAGAAAATGGTAAGAGAACACCTATCTGACCTTGATGAATATAAATCACCAGGACCTGACAGATTACATCCTAGAGTTCTGAAGGAGCTGGCAGATGTTATTTCAGAACCATTGTACCAAATCTTTTAAAAATCCTAGAGCACAGGGGAAGAATCTGAGGATTGGAAAAGGGCTAATGTGGTCCCCACCTTCAAGAAAGGAAAAAGCAACAATAACAGGCGCAGGAAATAAACAACATCACCATCAGATGGATTTGTAGCTGGCTGACAAACCGTACTCAATGAGTAGTCCTTAATGGTACTATATCCACATGAAAAGAAATAAGCAGTGGGGTACCACAAGGCTCCATCTTAGGCCCAGTACTCTTCAATATCTTTATAAATGACTTTGATGAGGGAATAGAAGGGGAACTCATCAAGTTTCCAATGATACTAAACTGGCAAGAATAGCCAATACCCCAGAAGACAAACTCAGGATCCAAAAACATCTTGACAAACTTGAACAATGTGTCCTATCCAACAAAATGAATTTTAATGTGGAGAAAAGCAAGGTTTTACATCTAGGCAGGAAAAAAATCAAATGTGTAAGTACAGATTAGGTAAGATGTGGCTCAAAAACAGTATGTGAGAGGAACCTTGGAGTCCTAGTGGATGATTATTTGAATATGAGCCAGCAATGTCAAAACAGCTAATACAACCCTGGGTTGTATAAACAGGCATAGAATCGAGATCACATGAAGTATTAGTGCCACCTTACAAAACCCTAGTAAGACCATACCTGGAATATTGCAAGCAATTTTGGTCACCATACTACAAAAAAGATGTTGAGATTTTGGAAAAAGTTCAGAGAAAAGCAACTAAGATGATGAAAGGCCTCGAGACTAAACCATATGAAGAACAGCTGCAGATTTTAGGCCTGGCTAGTCTAAAGAAAAGAAGAATTAGGGGTGACATGATAGTAGTATTCCAGTATTTGAGGGGCTGCCACAAAGAAAAGTAGGTCAAATTATTCTACAAAGCACTAGAGGGCAGGGCAAGAAATAATGGTTGGAAACTGATCAAAACAACCTGGAATTAAGGATAAACGTCCTAACAGTAAAGACAATTAACCAGTGGAACAGCTTCCTTCAGAAATCGTGGTTGCTCCATCGCTGGAGGTTTTTAAGAAGAACTTAGACAGTCACTTATCTGAGATTGTTTAGATTCTCCTGTTTGAGCAGAGGAATGGACTAGAAGACCTCCAAGGTCCCTTCCAGCTCTATTCTATTCTAATTCTAAAAAAAGAGAGAGAGAAAGATAGATCTATGGATTTATTGCTGATGTATAGTATATAGTCAAGAATATGTCATTGCATATACTATGTAAATGACATGCATCTAGGTGGCTGTAGGGAATTCAACTCTCAGTATACCCTGAATTAGGAACAGAAATTCCTTCTGAGTAAATAGTACAAGAGAAAAGAGAAGGCAAATTTTGCAATAAAAAGTAGGAGTGCTGGTTATAGCACAGTGAGAAGAAAATGATATATTTTTGAAATGATTGGTCTGAATAGTTATTCTATTTTAGTGTTAATAGAATTTTAAACGGAAGGAATATATGGTATAGAAGTGTTTGGTAATACCAATCTTATGAACTGTGCATGAGCAGTTATATTCATTTTCCTATATACTCTATATATCTGAATATATTAATATAGTAAACCAAAAAGAAGAGGAATATATTTATTCTTCATTCCAAAGTTTGATATTTAGTGTTTTATTTATATCTAAGGCAATATAAGACCTGTTTCCTTCCTCCGAACCATCTAACATCCAGGTATGAGTAGGTAGGACTAAGAATGATTTAAATTAAATTTTAAAGTCAAGAAGATTCTGGTAGCATTGATGTAGGATTTAAATTGAAACAAGTTACAAGTACTTTATCAAGTAAATCCTACATCATTTCAGTCACTCCCTGATATCTGATGAAATGAAACTGCATCTCATTAAAGTGTTTTCCTTTAATGAAATGTCTTAGGGTGAAAAGTGGTTTTTAGACTTTCTCTGATATTTGGATAACATAGACTAAAACACTTCTTATCCTACAGTGTCTTTAACTGAATTTAGTAAAGAAATGTTATCTTGGTTAATTCCACAGCTTTGTTGCCATACAGTGCTCATACTGTTTTTTGAAGCACAGATATAAAAGCCATTGGCTTATGTTCTAATCTTTGGATTATGTTATTTTTAGGGTAATAGTCATGATTTGTCTAAGGTTCTGCATATTTACATTTAAGCCTATTTGCTAGACTTTTACCAATGGGATCTGAAGTAGGCCCTGTCTGCTGGCACAAGTAGGACAGGCTTGTCCTAGTGGGGCAAGGTAGTTCATCAGACAGGAGGTAGCTATGCCATTATGGCTTTAAAGGTCATAACCAACACTTTGAACTTTCCCAGAAGCAGACCAGTAGCCAGTGAAATTCACACAGCAGAGGTGTAATAGGGGCTCCAAGGACTGCTCTCGCTGCTGCACTTTGCACCAGGTGAAGTTAACATATGACTACTATATGACTTCAAGGATAGTCCCATATAGAGTTTATTGCAGTAATCCAAGTGAGAGATGACCAGGGCTTGAATAATTGAGCACAGGTGTCATGATCCAGGAAAGGTCACAATTGGTGCATAAACGAGCTGTGCCAATGTTTCCTGGCAATCATGACTGCCACCGGTTGTTCAGCAGGAGACATAGGTCCACAAGAACCCCTAGGTTGTGAACTGTGTCTGTATGGATTAGTGCAATCCTGTCCAGAATTAAGGTTGACAAACCTCACATCCTGAGTATCGACATGCCCAAAACCATTCATTGTCTTTTGTCTCTCATCCAGGTCTCTACAGCTGTAAGGCATCATGAGAACATAGAGACAGAATCACTTGGGTCACCATGTGTAGAGATAAAGAGCTAAGTATCATCAGCATATTGATGATATCTCAACTCATGGTGATGGACAATCTCATCCAACAGCTTCATGTAGATATTAAACAAGAAAGGATAGAATACTGAGCAAAACTGTCTTGCCCAGCCCCAACTCATGTAGATGGCCCAAAAGGATACCATGGTAGATAGTATTGAAAGTCCCTGAGAGGTCAAAGAGAATGAGAATGGTTGCATTACTCCAATCCCACTCCTGCCAAAGATCATCCATGAATGTAACAAAAGCTTTCTCTGTCCCATTGCTGAAAGGGATCCAGGAAATCCATTTCATTCAGGATATCCAGGAAGTGCTGAGCAACTAACTTTTCCACCACTTTCCCCAAAAAGAGAAGACGGGAGACTGAATGAAAACTGTCCAGGGTGTGTGTGTGTGTGTGTGTGTGTGTGTGTGTGTGTGAGAGAGAGAGAGAGAGAGAGAGAGAGAGAGAGAGAGAGATATTATCCTTATTTTAAGAACCTGCTTCCACATAACTGGCTTTCAAGTGATTAATTCTTATACCCTATTGTACACATGTGGAGTATGTTATAACACAAAGAAACAAGTAGCTATTTAATTGTAGCTACTTCAGAGTAATCTTATTTTTATTGGGAATAGCATTCAAAATCTATTTAAAAGAGTGCTTAAGACTTTGTATAACAGAATCTCTTGTGCATCTAAGTAGGTACGTATTTGTGTGAATGAGCGAGAACTCAATTGATCAAGTTGATTTGTTTAATAAAAATAATTTTTATTAAGTTTGTCTGCATTTAAATATTGAAAAAATGGAAAGCTTCCACACTTATCCTTCTTATACTGAGGTAAGGAACACCAACAGATTCGATTCTATAATCTAAAATTATAATTTAGAATCAATCTGAATGTGGCCACAAATTAAACCGAAGAGTCCCACTCTAACAGGGAGATTTTGTATCAGAAGAATAACATATTTAGGCAGAAGATTGCAGAATTATATTTTTGGGATTGCAATGTCCACAATTCTCAGTCACTGTAAGTTGTAATCACAGAGCATAAGGAGGGGACCAGTTTGAGTACAAGTATGTTAGAGTAACTGGCACTGACTTTCTATTTTTTGTAGACAAGACATCTGTATGATTTTATGAAAGAGCAACCTTGATGGGTCTTCTACAAGAGGCTGTATTAAGATCATTATTGGCTGTTTGATGTCTGAACAGAGGAAACCAGTTATGCTGTTTTTCAAAAGGACTCTACTTTTGTGGGTATAAATCCTGCAGGAAGTATAGGAGACATGGTGGTGCAGTGGTTAGAATGCTAAATCTTGCCCACTGCCAAGAGTTCAATCCTGACCAGCTCAAAGTTGACCCAGCCTTCCATCCTTCTGAGGTGAATAAAACAAGGACCCAGATTGTTGGAGGCAATATGCAAATATTACTTGTACATTGTAAACCACCCAGAGAGTACTGTAAAGTGCTATGGGGCAATATATAAACCTAAATTATATTGCTATTTCTGTTGATAGAGAAAACCTTAAAAAGCAGCTTCAAATTTGTCCTGTCAGCAACATGGACACTTGGGAAAATTGGAATATGTTTTGGTTTGTTTGACATTTTTGCTCAATTTCCTTTTACAGCATTGCAACACAGAATAATTGTGTAACTGAAATCTGCTATTATAATCATTTTTTTCCTGTAGCTCAGTTCCTCACTTAGCTAAAGTTAGGAATTTGAATTTTGGAGGGTTATTTTACTCACCAAAAAGTGAATAAGGTAATATATTATGTTGGGATACTTCAGCCTTACTGCTATTAAAAAAAAATTAATTGAAAACATATCTCATGCTTTCTTAATAGATTGAGATTTTTGTAAAAATATATTCTTTCTACAAAAGAATTTAGAATATACTGTACTTGCTCATCTGTATGGAAGCACCATTTCCAGATAAGTTCTTCTGGACTAGTCTTTGGGAAGAAAGTATAATGTCCAACAATTTATTTCCCATAAAATGAAATTAAGATTATACAATTATAGAACATCTCAATCTCCTTCCCCACCCTCCCATATATGACAAAACTAGTCAAAATAGTAAACTACTAGGAACTGCTACCACGCAACTTGAGTGTTACAGTACTTAGTTTTTACCTTGCTGTTTAAAAAGATCACCCTTTACTGTAGCCATTACAGGAGTTACTTATCTTTAAAACTGGGACAAGATTAACTTAGATATTGAGATGAACAGATTTAAATTGACAGGAACAAGAAGAATACAAGAAAAAGAACCCCAAATACTTGTCTGGGTCCCCCATCATCAAATTGACTACTAGCAATAAACAAAGATGCATTCTTTGTCCTTCTTACTTGGAGTCATTTGTTGCATGTAAGACTGCCAATAAACATCACATCACTGTAGTTGGTGTTTATTACAAGAGGATATTGTTTTACCATATAAGACAGCTATTACACTGCTGTCATCTGACTGAACACACTGTTAAGCCTTAGCTTGTTAGAAGAATCAGTTACACTTTTATCTGTGCTTATCTTTTTTTAAAGAGAGGCTCATTTTGCTACTAAGAACAGTTAGTGTACTGTACAGATTTTAAAATAATTTTATGCAGACACTGATGCACATGAATTATTGTTTACTGTTCAAGCATCCAAGCTTGAAAAATAGTCTTAAAATATAATTAAACTCTTTAACATTAAGGAAACTAATTTGGTATGCGATTATGGTCTCTTCATGTTTTTGACCCCCTCTTTGGTGACTATTACAGTGATAGTACCTGGTTCCTATTCTGGGAGGAAGCTGTGATTTGGTGCCAGGTTCTGCAGCTTCTTTGCACTGGTGTTGTGTCTTCTCTTTTTCCTATATGTTCTTCCAGTAGTGTTCAATTTTTATTGTTTGTGGCTCTGCTGTTACTGTGTTATTGCACTGCAATTGGATTACACCTTGGATGATTCTTCTTTGGAGAACAGGGCATTTATTTTCTTGGTCTCTGCTTCCCTAGCGTATCTCCTTTGTCTGGTAGCCAGTGCTGTGAGCCTTTGTTTAGCTGTTTACCAAGCTTCAGGTGGAGTCAAGCCCTTGTTTTTTTTTTTCAGAAGCCAATCTTATCCTTAATCCCCACCCTCTTTTATAGTTTCACTTGCTGACTAATTTCTGTCCCAGTTGCCTTAATATTAGCCTCCAACCTCATTTTCTGATGTCTGATGTTGGTGGCATGTACTGTTCTTCTTGATGTGTAGCCAAGAATTTCCAGTTTTGCCAAAGTTATAGTGTATACCAGTTCATTCGTTTGAGCTATGGTGCTTGTAGGGATTGTCATGAGGACTCTACTAACATCTTCTAGCATGCTATACGATAGTACTTCACTGTCAAGCCTTGGTAACTGGTCTCAAGGGTTGACTGTAGATAGTTTTATGCCTCAATCAGCTGCTGTGTTCTATAATGGAAAGATTGGCAATGATGTTCCAACTTCAAGTGTTTGCTGCACACCCATTTGTTTTTCCACATCTTCTTCAGTCTGGAATGCAATGTGTAATTTGTGTATTTCAAATTGTGAGAGCAGCTTCCTCTTCATTAAATTGAAATATTATGTGACTAGCTGTTTTTGTGAGAGATGGTGCCCATAGATGGGGAGCTGGTACGATGGGCTTCAGTGAACCAGTAGTTTCCCAGGATGAAAATAACACAGAAAGAGGGACAGGCAAGAGCCCTGAGCTAGATAGGAAACAGAAGAAGAAAGTAAGGACAACTGCTTTATAGAATCTCACTGTTTATAACTGTTGGGTGAGTGCAGAAAGGGGTTAATCTGGCAAAATTCTGTCCATGTGTATAAGCAAATAAAAAACTGGTCTGAATTGCTCTTCATCCTTGGGTTTTGCCTGACCGTTGCTCAGTTTCTATGGATATAGGTCTTATGTACATCCATAGTTCCTTCTTACATTTCATTTATATCCTCTCTCATTAGTTTTTACTTTTGTAGTAATATTCCATTGATCCAGGATTTCTTGTCTCATCTGTATATGGTTTATTCCAGTAGGCCACTTATTGGCAGATTGCCCTGGTTCCCAAATATCTAGGGCGCACCTTGTTAATCCAGGGAATGTCCAAGTCAGCATGTTTTCTTATTCATGTTACTTTCATATTTGCAGTAGGTAGGTGAAGCATTAGAGGGGCTTTGCCAAAAAACCTTTACAGGTAAGGCAGGTACCAAATGATACTATCTATGTAACTCCCATTATAAATGCTATTGAAAAAAGAGATTAAATATCTCTCTAAAATACACCTAAATCCACTCCTGGAAAGCTTGACAACATTTATCTTGCTTTTAAAAACTGCCATTCTCTTAAGGTTCTGCACAAAAACACAATATCATAGCTATCTTCTAATGAAGATAGTGTCCTTATGAAGCACATACCAGTGCTGTGGACAGTTAGGTGCTTAAATTCATTGAATTCCATGAAATAAGAAGTTTATATCTTATATCTTAGATATAGATATAAACTACATCTATATATATTATATCTATCTATCTATCTATCTATCTATCTATCTATCTATCTATCTATCTACAGTATCTATATGCAAGTCTTGGTGTAAACAAATATACGAAAACAAAGATAAATAGACAGACAGACAGACAGACAGATAGATACTATAGATATAGGTTTATATCTATGATCTCTTAAAAATATTATCCACATTCTTGGTTCCTTTTAATTTCTGTTCTCAGTTACAATGAAATGAAATGTACATTTTACTATCCTTCTTCCAAGGAAGAATCTTCTTGATCCATATGAGGTTTCCAAAAATTAACCTTCAAATCAAAGGGCTATTAAAATAATAAATTTCATTTTTGGTGGCAAAAGCTAAAAGTACTTTTAAGCTCTGGTATTGTTTTTATAATATTTTACAATACTATATGACAATACAATACATTTTACAAAACAGTATTGTTTTTAGTTCTATCTTTTCATTTTCCTTTGAACTATGAGGCAGATTTAGTAATATCTTTATTCTGCTATGACCACAGTTCTGCCTTAATATTTTTGTCCCCATAGCTAGGCACATATTCAAAGAGAATGCATTTATAATCATGCTTAAGAATAAAGCCACATGGTATAAGTGTTTACTAATGTTTCAGATGGCAGATTTCAATGCTCACTCATACTTGCAGGCAACATGGATTTAAACAAAAACTTAAAGGGGAGCATTCAAGATTATGGCTTTTCATTTCCAGACTCTACAGTAGTGCAATCCATCAAGAAGTACACCATATGATTCCTGTAATGGTGTACTTCAATAGACTTCTTTATTTTATTTATTTATCAAATTTATATAATTGCTCATCTAACACATGTGCCTCTAGGAATCCCAGTTCTTATAAAGGACTGAATACATCACTTTGGATAATATTTCTACAACTCTATTAACTGGGTTAATATTGGTGAAACAGCATCTCTTAGCTTTAGGCGATATAGCTTTTCTTGACAGACTCATGATGCATTTTCTATCAATTTTAAAATAGTTATAAGAATTTTCTTAATAGATGATAGATACAGAATGAAGATTTTCAAAAAGAAATTGTTTCTGAAAAATTTGCAACATTCTGCTGATGAAAAATTAGTTCTTTGTATCCTTTTTGGTTTATTTTATAAATGATAGCTTAGATATGAATGACTTTAGGTGATTGTTCAGTAACACCTTTTAAAACGATGGAAATTTTATTTAATTGCTTTGATGGAAATTATTATTTGTTGAACTGCAAGAGAAAAATGGGATCTCAAAACTTTAACAATCATTTTCATGCTTCATTCAAAAATGCAACCGGATTCTACCGGAAATGTTGCGGCGAGACAGTTGGGGATTAGCAGGCTCTGATGAGCTCCGTGAAATCCCGGGCTGACGAACTGCTGCAGAGGGGTCTTCGGACTGGATCTGTCCTGTAGGGACAGGGAAGAAAGAGGCACCTCAGAAGACCAAGAGGAACAGGCAAGTTCCTCGGAGGTCAGAAGAAATTCTCTCTGACTCTGCAGTGGGGGCTGGGGGCCATTATGACCGCCAGTAAGCTGGGGCAACTGGACCAAGCACTGTGCAGGAGTGGAGAATTGAGTGGAATTTTGATGCCGGGTGAGTGACATCTAACTCATAGGCAGAAAGGGGGAAAAAAGGATTTTTAAAATAATTGTAAATGTCCTGGTGTTATAACAGCGGTTAATAGGCGTGGGAAAGGGCGGAAGAAGATTAAGGTGGAAGTTATAAAGTGACAAAACCCGACTAGAAAATTGGTGGGGGTGGGTTGGATTTAAGTATTTGGAGAACTTAATTTTTTTTTTTAAAGAAGAATTAAGAACCCAAAAAGATCTTTCTTCAATTTGGGAATTTTAAAGGGAGGAAGATTAAAGAATGAAGAAAAATCTGAAATAGAAAGGACTGGCTAATGACTCTAAATTGAAATTAATCTGGAATGTAACATGGAATTTGGACTATGTAAATCAGGACCGAATTTTAAAGTGATTTGATGTATATAAAGGTGAAAAAGAAGAAAAAGAAATATTAAATAAGTAAAAACTGTTTAAAGTGGATTGCAAACAAAATGGATACTTTTCAAGCTTGTTGATTGTAATACTGGATTGTAGAGAGCCATCTTCAGGAGAAAAAAAATTACTGCAATGCTGAATCTTTGTTTTGGAAAAAAAAGAAAAAACTTGGACTTTGAAAGGGATAACAGCATGTGAGAATTTTTTTGTTCACAAGTGCTTTGGCTTTGAGGGGGGAAAAAAAGAGGATTACAACGTAGCTTCAATTGGAATAATATCAACCTAGAAAGAACAAAATGATGCAGGAATTTAAGAAAATGATGAAAACAATGTACTTATCATTGAAAATGGAAATAAGGGGACTTCCGGCGGCGACTTCAGCGCGTTAGGGACGAAAGGAACGGGGCTCCGTTCCTGGGTGCCTAACAATCCTGTACCTGGAGCCGAAATAGGCGCTGATGATCTCGGAGGGATCATCAGTTTAAAGGGGAACGTCTTAGGACCTCGGAGGGGTGCGCAAATCCTCCGAAGGTACAAGACAAATACCTTAATCCGGTGCGTGGAAAAACCAACCTCTTCAGGCTGGCTTGAAGTGCTGATGACTGCGTGAGTGGGAAGCGAGGATCGGAAAAAAGAAAATAAGTCATCTACAGAGGACTGAAAGTGAGAGAAACCCGAAGTTTGGTGGACAGAAAAGAGTGGACGCTGGTGATAGAAATTCCGGAGAAAGAAGGGCGAAGCGGCGACGAGAAGATCGAGCGGAGTGGAGCCATTTTGAATGTTACAGTGACAGCGCATAAATTATAGACAGCTGGTGTGCACGGAGGGAGTCTGACAAACCAGCGATCGTATGCTTGGTGATTGGGGTATAGAGGATGAAGTTTGGATCCCTGGACTCTTAGGGTCCGGGACTGGACTGTGAAGTGCGAGCGGAATAAAGAAAGTAAGGAACCGAATGAGTAAAAGAGACTGAAGGAGAAGGGAGAGTGGAAGCGGACTGAGGAGCGTAGAGCACGAGAAATCGGAGGAGAGGAATCGGCTGAGGTTTCTGTTTGCATAGTGAGAATGGAGAGAGCTGGCTGTTTTCGAACGGACTGCTTGTCGGAAAAGTGAGCGGGGTGTATGAGAGATTGGAGGAGAGGAACCGGCTGGAACTTCTAACTACCTTGTGAGAACGGAGAGAGCTGGTTGCTTTCGAATGGACGGTTGGCCGAAAAAGTGAGCGTGGCGTAAGAGAGATCGGAGGAGAGAAATCGGCAGGAACTTTAAACTACCCTGTGAGAACGGAGAGAGAGCTGGTTTTTTTTTCCGAAAGGATTATTTGTTGAAAAGGGGAAAGTTTTTGGGGGCGAACTTGTCGGATATCATTGACTTTGATTTGATTGAGTGGACTGGAGAGTGAAAGCAGAAGTGACTGAAGGAGAGCGTGGTTTGGAGTGAAGTGTCAAGAGATACAAACACTACTATTGCTCCGGAGGCAAACTTTATAGATCATTAGAAATACACAAAACTCTAATTGTACTGACTTTATACGATTGGACTATTAACTATTAAATACTGAACTATTTAAAACAGACCTATTGGACTGAAGAGAGTGAGTGAGAGACATTAAAGGGAAGATATATAGTAAATATAATTATTTCTGTAGTGGTTTGATTAAAGAAAGTATATTTTAAAGTAATATATGAAAAGAAACCTGATTAATTTAGTTGATTAACAATACAATAGAAAGACCTGATAGAATTTATTTAATTGATTGATTATTCTTCTACAGTCATATTAATAATTGATATAGATTGACGGATTTGAGAATTAATATAAATTGTTAGTGGATAATATTGTATTTTCTAATTAATTGAAGAAGAAGGTAATAAGATGAATTGTTAAAATCTGCTTATATTTCGTTGTTTTCTCTCTCTCCACCCCCCACCCCCACTACCTTTCTCCTGGTTATTTTTGTATTACTGATTTATTAATGAAAGTATCTAAATAAGAATATTTAATATAGTAGCTGGATATATAGCCTATTAATATACATTAAGCAAATTAAACTGTATGAAATTGTGGGCAAAAATAATACATAGATTACACATGGCAACATCTAGTACATCCACCACCATAAAAACAACCAAGAGGATACCTGCAACACAAACACAATTAGTGGCTTCACCAGTATATCAAAAAACAGGAGAAATGAGTGATAAGGAGAAGACAAATACTATAATTGGGATGCAAAACATACAGGCCGCATTGGCAATGATACAGGAAGGGCAGAAAAGAATGGAAGAGAAGATGGCCCAAAACCATGAGGAATCGAGAAGAAACCAAGAACAGATGCGATTAGATGTAGGAGAGATCAAAGACGATATTAAAGTTATAAACGAGAAAATAGTTAAAATCCAACAAAATATCACAGAAAATGAACAACGAATACATAGGGTGGAAGAAAAAGCAGAAGCCACAGTTAGGAGGTTGGAGAGGGTAGAGAACCAACAAGTCACAAAGACCCGGGATACAGAAGATGCACTAATATATCTTGAGATGGAGAAGGCCTCCTTTTTCTTAAGATTCCAAAATATTGAAGAACAAAAAGATGAGGATCTAGGAGAAACCATGATTGAACTGCTGGCTAAAACAACAGGCATAGACAAAGACGAAATCAGAAATGGAACTGACGAAATCTACAGAGCCTACACCAACTATGCCAGAAGAAATAAACTCCCCAAAGAGGTTCACATAAGATTCACGAAAACAACACTAAAAGAAGAAATATACAGAAGAATGAGGGAAGAGACAGTTCAGTATAAAGGAAGGGAGGTACTTACACTAAAACAAGTACCAAGAAGGGCCAGAGAGAGAAGGAAAGATTATAACTTCTTAACGAAACAATTAAATAAATCAAAAATAAAATTTAGATGGCTGATACCGGAAGGCGTACTAATCTCCTGGGAAGGACAAAAATTTCGCATAGACTCCATAGAGAAAGCCCAAGAATTTATGGAACAACATTTCGTATTTGAAAAGCAAGACGAAAAAACGGGGAGTAAAGAACAAATAAATGTAAGCGATCAAGAGAGACAACTGAAAAGCAAGGAACATAAAGAACAAAAGAAGAGGGGTTTGGAGAGGGAGGAAACAACGGAAATTACACAAAGAGTTACAAGAAACACAAATAAACTGAAAATAACGGATAAATAAATAATCAAAGAAATGGAAGAAGTGATAAAACTTACTTCCATAAACATAAACGGTCTGAATTCACCAACGAAGAGACACCAAATATTTACAAAATTACAGAAATTAAGGTCAGATATAATTGTGCTACAGGAAGTTCATATAAGGAGACAACAGAGAAAACTCCTTGAAAATAAAAAACTCGGAGTACTATACACAGCCTTAGGAGATTGCAAAAAGAGGGGAGTGGTAATATATGCCAGAGATCAATTAAGAACAAAACCAATCTACAATGATAAAGAAGGTCGAATCTTGATGATTGAACTCAAATTGGAAATTAAAACAATTTTGATAGTCGCGATCTATGCCCCAAATGGGAATCAAATTGACTTTTACAAAGAACTACATAATAAACTAAAGGAATTAGACTATGAAAATATATGTATTGTCGGCGACTTTAATGCTATAGTAAATTTAAATGATGACTACCATACTACTAGGCAGAATAAGCCCAAGAGAAGAACCCTACCACAAACATTCAAAGACCTGGTAGAAGAATTGAGCCTACACGATACATGGAGAGATACACATACTAACACGGAACAATACACATACTTCTCAGGCCCACACCAGTCGTGGTCCAGGCTAGACATGGCCTGGATGACACCACAACTTAGTACAGACACAAAAGAGATAGAAATCACTCCCAGCATATGGGCCGACCATAATCCTATCGAACTAGTATGGAAAGGACTGCGGAAACAGAAAAGATGGAAGATGGATACAACTACAATAAAGGAAAAAGACTACCAACAGATGATAGAAAAAGAAATGAAATCATTTTTGCGTATCAATACCAACGATCAAACAACGACACAAAATTTATGGGACACAACGAAAGCATATATTAGGGGTCTAACAATTGCATACATAGCCAAAAGGAAAAAACAGAAACAACAAATTAGAAATGAGCTCCTGGATGAGATAAAAGTAGAAGAAACCAAATTGCAGAAGCAACCCAATAACAAGACAGTACAACAAAAACTCAATCTGGCCAAACATAAATTAAATTTAACTACAAAAACGGAAATAGCCCACAAAATAAGAATGGCGAAACAGATCAACTTTGAACACGCAAATAAGACGGGACGCTGGCTAGCGTATAAATTAAAAAAACAGACAGAAAAAAGGATTATTCATCAACTTCAAGATGATTCTGGAATTCCCCATTACACACATCTAGAGAAGAAAAATATAGTGATAGAATTTTATAAAAAACTTTACCGAAAGGAGAATGTCTCGGAGGTACAAATCGAAGCCTATTTGCAGAAATCCAAAATTATTCCAATTGAAGAAGAGCACAGAGAAAGATTGAATCGACCCATAACGATGTTTGAATTAGTGGAAGCCCGCAAAAAACAAAAAAATAACAAAACGCCAGGTCCGGATGGAATCCCAGCCGAATTCTATAAGTACTGCCAGCAAATTATCGATCCAATACTTTTACAAGTTTTTAATGAAGCACTATCTGAAGCAGAAATCCCAAAATCCTGGACTGAATCGATCATAACATTAATACACAAAGAAGATACAGATCCGACACAAATTAGTAATTATAGACCGATATCACTACTCAACGCTGACTATAAATTATTAATGGCAATACTGGCGCAGAGAATGAAAACAATAATACATAAATATATACACCCCGATCAGAACGGCTTTATACCCACCAGACAAATTAGAAATAATCTTAGATCAATTATCAGTATACTGGAATACTATGACCAAAGGATAGAAACCGAAACAGCAATAATTTCGCTCGATGCACAGAAAGCGTTTGATAACGTAAACTGGAACTTTTTGATAAAACAATTGGAGAAAATGAACTGTGGACAGAAATTCAACAGATTAATACAAAAAATCTATACTCATCAGACAGCAAAAATAGCGATAAATGGCGACCTGACACAAATTTTCGACATACAGAAAGGGGTAAGACAAGGATGTCCTATGTCACCATTATTATTTATAATAGTCCTGGAGACCCTTTTAAATGAGATAAGGAAAGATGAGAATATTAAAGGATTAAAAATTAAAGGAGAAGAATACAAATTGTTGGCCTTCGCAGACGATGTGATATTTAATCTGGAAAATCCGAGACAATCAGGACCAAAGCTAATATTAAAGATAGAAGAATACGGGGAAGTCGCGGGCCTCAAAATAAATAAACAAAAGACCAAAGTATTGACCAAAAATATGAACCAGATGCAGAAGGCAGAATTAGAGGAAAAAATTGGACTTCAAATAGTAAAGAAGATAAAATATTTAGGTATCTGGCTGACAGCGAAATCCACAACAATTAAAGAAGATAATTACACAAAATTATTAAAACAAATTAAAAGAGATCTGGAAATATGGAACAAAATTCAACTTTCACTGATAGGTAGAATTAACACAATAAAGATGAACATTTTACCGAGAATATTATTTCTATATCAGGTCATACCAGTATATCCAGGGAAGGATTTTTTAAAAAAACTTAACAAAATAGTAGCAACATATATATGGCAAGGGAAAAGACCCAGAATCAAAATTAAAGCACTACAGGATACAAGAGACAAGGGAGGCCTAGCAGTACCAAACTGGGAGTTATATTACAAAGCGTCCGGTATAATTTGGATTAAAGATTGGATAAAATTGGAAAATAAGAGAACATTATACCTAGAAGGATTTGACCTTATAAGAGGATGGCATGCTTTTCTTTGGGACGGACCCGACAAAAAACACATGTATTTTCAAAGACATATTATCAGGGCTTCACTGTATAAAATCTGGCTGGGAATAAGAAAGAGATACTATACATCAATACCGAGATGGTGGTCCCCGATGGAAGCATTAATATTCCCGAATACTTTAGAAATAGACAAAATGATGAAATATCAAGATTTGTTAAACGATGAGGGTGAACTTCTTCCAAGACAACAACTCCAGGAGACTAACAAAAATATGGATTGGTGGCACTATACTCAAATCCAATCAAGATATAACAAAGACAAACTACAATATGGAATAGCCATTGACTCAAACGATTTGGACAAAATTCTTTTAGGGACGGACCAAAAATTAATAACTAAACTATATAATTTTCTACTGAGAGACGTGCTCCTAGAAGAAACAGTTAAACACAATATGATAATATGGGCCAGAGATATAGGACACAATATTCAACTTACAGATTGGGAGAAACTATGGAAACAAAACATTAGAATGACGAAAGCCACGTCCTATAAAGAAAATCTAATAAAAATGTTCTACAGATGGCACTTACCACCGGCCCGACTAGCCAAAATTTACCCAAACACATCTGCATTGTGCTGGAAATGCAAAAAACAAAAAGGATCGTATTTTCATATGTGGTGGAAATGTAGCAAAGCACAACTTTATTGGCAAGAAATCAAAACCATAATAGAAGAAATAACAAACTTGCAAATACCAAATAAACCAGAGTTCTTCTTATTTGGAATGATGACAACACAATATAATAAAGAAATAAAATACCTCAGTACCCATATTCTCACAGCAGCGCGAATCATATATGCCCAAAATTGGAAGACGGACCTGATCCCGAGCAGAGAAAAAATCATTTCCAAAATAAATGAATGTGCCGAAATGGACAAGCTAACCTTAGAACTCCAGGACAAAGAAGAAAGCGAATTCTACCAAGTATGGCACAAATGGTACCAATGGCTGGAAAGCAAAATAACAATAAACTAAAACACGACAAATAGGGTTACATAAAGTAGAGAGATATAGAACAAAAAGAGTATCATAATATCAATATTTACAATTTTGAGGTGAAACACATGACAATCGACCATGTAATTTGAAAAAAAAAAAAGATATGATCTGTAGATGACTGACAACAAATATGTATATGTATATGTAGTACGAGTGGTGTAGGTGGAGGGAATAGTTGTATTTTTGTTGTTTATGTCTATATGTTATTGTTTTTGTTTTGTTTTGTATGTCTTAATGTTTAATAAAAAAAATAAAAAAAAAAAATGAAAATGGAAATAAGGGAAATGACCACAATGTTGCATGGAAAATTGAAACTTGATGACCAAAAAATTGATTTAGCATACATCCAAGCTGACAAAGAAATAACTAATGAGAAGCAAGAAAAAGAGACTGACAATAAAGAATAAGATAAAGACAAGGAGATTGATTATGGAAAATTAAATGATTATGTGGGTAGTAATAATAAAAAGGAGAACTTTAAAAATTACATTGGGATTAACAAGGGAAGAAATAGAAAAAGGGGAAAGAAACAAAGAAAGAAAAGAGGGTGGAATGGAAAGAATATAAAAAACTCAAATGATTACACTGGGATTATCAGTGAGAACATAAGAAAAAGAGGAAAGGGATGGAAAAGAATGGGAAAGACACAGCAAAATAGAAGAGTTTATGACTTTAAAAAACAAAATGATTATACTGGGATTAACAGTGGAAAGATAAGAAAAAGGGAAAAGAGTACAGGATGTTAAAATACAAAAGAAAAGAAGAAGAAATAAAAATAAAATAAAATATAAAGATAGAAAGGGAGAAAGAAATGGAAGAGGAATATGGGGTAAATGAAATGAATATTAGAGAAAAGATGAAATTGTATTTTTAATGAAGTGATCTTAAACTATATGGATGTATGATAAATGTAAGAATTGAAATATTTTTAATTAATGAAGGGGACTGTAATAACGAATATGCTTAATTACATATTTGGAATTTAACTAAATAAGGAAAGAAAGTTGAAATGATATTGGATTATGAATTAATTAGATATAATTAACTGGTTTTTCTAAAAAATTTGAAGTGTATTATTTGGAACAGTTGATAAAGAAAAATTATTTGAGACTAGAACAAGAGATTCTAAGAAAATAATTAGGAAATTATGTTGTATGAGTTTAAATTTAGGGATACTGGAGTAAGATTGATACTTAATTGATTTGTTACTGAACATGGTTAACTAATTAGTGAAATTACTATAAATGGATCACTTTTAAAATAAGAGATAAGAATATAAATAATTGATGAAGTAATAGAACGGCAATAAGGAATTATTTAAGTCAATATGAAGAAATGACAAAATGTAGGGATGTTTAAAAATTGAAAATAAGACCTAGAAATAAGAAGTACATATATTTAATTGGTTTCTACTAATATGTTGATTATTTGGAATAGTTGATAAAAGAATCATTGGTGATTAGATAATAGAATTTAAGGAAATAATTGGGGATTGTATTATGTTATGTGAATTTAAACTTAGGGGTTAAAATTTTAAGGAGGGAAAAAATCAACTATAATAAGATGAGAAGTTAAGATAAAGGGTAATATTGGTTTCTTAAAATTAGAATAAATGCTATGAGAAAAATTGAACATATAAAATTGTGTTAAAGATGAACAAAAATCTGTACAAATTTAAGACTGGGCCAATATTCTGTTCAGAAAAGATGTATTGTATGTTTGTTTGTGTATTTAAAAAATAAAAAAACTTTACTAAAAGAAATAATTTTTAAAAATCCAACCCTAAAATTACTTCATTCCCTATTCAACACTGAAAAGAAACATAACAAGGAGGCTGTCAATATTTTCTGCTGCAACCCTTTATTTAGATAACCTCTTGACTCAAGACGTTTGCTGAGGGAATGAAATTAGAACACATCTCCTTCACAATTCTGGCAGCATTTCATACATGTTGCTAGTTCAATGCCCATTCGAACATCCCGCATAGCAGTCATGCACTCCATTAGTTACCCATAAACGACAACAATTAATTGTACCTACTCACTATAGCAGGGTTTGACCTGAGAAACTCTAAAACTCTTGCTTAACTTTATTAACACTGAGCATTTGAATCATTTCATTATTTTAAATAAAGTTCTCCCTTGACCAGCAAGGGAATTGTCAGCAGAGTTTAAGCCTCAGCAGCAGCTGGTACTGTTCTTAGCCAAGTTCTTCAGATATTGTCCATCTGCACTGATATGTGGCTGGCTTCTGCCCTGGCATTTGCTTAATCTTCAGAACAGATTTCCTGGCTCTAGGAAAACTTAATTTCTGATTCCTCTAATCCAGATGCTGGCCAAAATGCTGTTTTCAATCTATACAGAACAATTTGTTTTCTGTTCCTTGTTAAGAGCTGGTTTCTTTGCTGATAATTTTTTCTATAACAGTCATATTAATATGCTCAAAAATCCACTGTTGAGTTTCAGATAAAGGATCACATCTATTCATGAAAATCTTCTTTTCTGATGGATTGCAATCAATGCAGCTGCCACTCACAATATGGAATAAAGTTTTGTCCTGTGGGAATAAAATAAAAACAATTAATGAACAACCAAGTGCCAGATGATTAAAAATGGACATATTTTCTAGAATATACTTGAAACATCTAAGTCTGGTTTCTTTGAGATTTATGTAGCAATTCTACAGTGTAATTTAATACTGGAAAATATGTCCCCAAATTATTTTCAATGAATTATATCTTGTTATCTACAGCAGAGTTTCTCAAACTTTGCAATCTTTGTATGTATGAACCTCAGCTCATAGAATGGTATTCTGAGAGATGAAGTTCATACAAAGGTTGCCAAGTTTAAGAAATATTGGTCTAGAATGGAATGGAAAGAATATAACAGAACAGAACAATTTTGTTTTTACATATGACTTTCAGCAGATGGCAGACCTTAGCTGATTTTAGCAGATCCAGACAGTTAAAGGGATCCAGCTTTGTTAATGTCGGAGAAATTTAGTGCTGTATGCTACACTGGAAAGAAACCCATCCCAAAAGAAAATAAATGACAAGCTGCTTTTCTCTCTTATGCCAAGATAATTGCTTCTCCCCACCCTCTGTCTGTCTGTCTATCATTATCTATCTATCTATCTATCTATCTATCTATCTATCTATCTATCTATCTATC